>JAKVQX010000813.1:0-10570 GCA_030463015.1 Geotrichum citri-aurantii
TAGTAGTAGTAGTAGTAGTAGTAGTAGTAGTAGTAGTAGTAGTAGTAGTAGTAGTGATAATGATAGTAAAACAGTAAGGATTCTTTTTTTTCCAATCGAAAAAAAAACCCTCGTTCACGTAAATTGACTTTGAATTTTAGGGCCGATTTGTGGCAAAAATCACTCATTAGAACTGGCAAGTTATTTTTCTTTACTTTTTCTAATAAGGGTGTCACGTGCCTAATTCAGGAACAAAATTTTCAAGCTTATGTCTCAAGGGAGAGGATCGAAGTCCGGCAATCTGTGTTTATTTTTGCTGAGCAAACTGTATAGTGTTAGAGAGGCTCAGATTCAAAATCTAGGACTAGAGAGTGACTTACAGATATAGAAGTAGAGGATCTTGGCTTCAATGCCTAATATCTTGTGGGCAAATCTGAGCGTTAACGCTCGTACTACTTGAACCACAAACAAAAAGTTTTTTGTTGATGATTTTTTTTCTTTTTTTTTTGTTTCTTTTCTTTTTTCAAATTTTAAAATGATTTTTAGGTTTTTTCTGTTTTTTTTTAGTTACACAATCAAAATTAAAGATTTGCACACTATAAAGGATTTTGCTTGTTGGAAAAACTAAAAATTGTTGCAACTTGTGAAAACTCGCCAAATCTTTTGCAAATTTGTGAGTAAATTTAAAAAAGACAAAATCCTGAGTTGTTTCTATATGTAAAAATAATTGAGAGATTAATTATAACGGGGTTTTAACGTAATAGGAATGTGTCTTTCGCCACTGGTTGGTATTTGGGAAGATGAGAGTGGCGCTGGGGGCTGGGCAAGGAGAAGATTCCCTCTTCTTCCAACTAAACACCATAATCTGTTCTTATATCAGTTGCTGGGCCACACCAAGCTAACACCCGCTTTCTCTGTCTGCTTGTCTACTGTTTAATTGACTTTTGCCAAAGAAGAGGTGCTTATTGTGTAGTGCAACTACTTGAGTTCGTGCTGACGCAGTGGCTCTCCTAGAAGTATCGTAGTACTCTCTACGGCTATAATTTACCCCACTCGTCAGCGACCTGGAGGTGTTCAGGTTTTATGACATGGGACCTTGCCAAGTAGTAGAAACAGATGCTGAAAAGTTGGCGGTAAAAAGAATTCTTTTTTTTTGGTTAAAAAGGGAAATGCAGGTTTTTGCCAAAAACAGCAAACAACAAAAAAAGCCATGTCACAGGAACTTTTTTAATTTTTTCAAGAATTGATAAGGCAAATTGACTATCTCTGGCGTCCCAAAAAAAAGCGCTCGTCAGCAACAACACAAATATATAAAAACAAAAGTAATAACTCTTTATTCTGAAACTAGAAATAATAACGACGTCAAGTCTTGAACGTAGTGATCTATATTGCTTCAAAATTTTTTTTGGTTTGCATGACTGCCTAATTTAAAAAAATTAACTAGAAAAAAATGGCCAATGCCATGTTTAAAAAAATAGGAAAAAAGGAGAGACTTGTATGTGTGTGTGGGGGGAGTTGGGGTTGGAGGGTTCAACAATAATCATATCAGATAGAAGCATTCAACTGGAGTTGGGAAGGCCGAACTGTACACATGCACTTTATAATTCACTATACAGTAGATTTCCTTTTTTTTTTTTTTTTACTTGATTGGTGTCGGGAGAAGTCTAATCGATAAGAGACAGAAGGCGCAAGGCGTGCGGTGGTTGGTCAAAGATCGGTCCTTACTAAAAATACGTTAATACAAGAAACCCCAAAAAATTGGTACCGTACCCAAGTAGAAAAAATCATTATCAAAAAAAAAAAAAATTATCATCAAAAGCGACACATTTTGGCATACGACAGTGACAAAAAGTTTGAGATGACAATAACACTTGAAACTGCCGTTGATCCAGAGCTAGAGTGACCAGAACGGTTTAATATCTCCTCACTTGAATTTAGTCACATTGCTAAAGGAATAAAAAGCCTTTCTATACGATCTCTGCCTGGGGAATCCGGCGCCATTGAATGCAGAAACCACTTGCGCGTGTTGAGAGCGCTACTTTGAGAGTCCCTTAGAGACATTTGTTTTAAATAATTGTCTTCTTTATATATATATCTTTTTATACTTTGTTTTTGTACGTGTAATTTTGTTTGATGTATGAACAATAAACTGATTTTCTATCTATCTACGATCTCTGCCTGACTAGATTTTCTGAAAGATACAATTTATTCATGACTGTTGTCTGGTTTTTCTTAAGTTAATTTCAATGTGAGAAAAAAGCAGCATTCAACCAAAATGCGTGGCTGCTGCTTTAATGTCGTAAATTCAGGAGAATCATGTCATTAGATACCAGAGTTAATTTGTGTGTCTGTGACACGGACAGATGCGATGGTCTGCCCAAGCGTTAGTGTCCTGAATAAGTATAATTGGCACTGTTTTATAAATGATATAACCGTTTATAGATAAAAATAATAAAGCGTTTTCTCTTTTTTTTTTTTGTTTTGTTGATCCACAATAATTGATACTGTAAGAGCAACAAAATTGATTCTTTACGTTGCAGTTGCACAAGGAAAACAACCAAAACTATCATGTCAAAAATAATTGTGTACGTTTCATACCTCTTTATGTCATAAGAACTGAAACTAATTTTTTTTTCATTTGGATAAACAAACTAGAGTAGCTCACTCTAATGACATTTTAATAAACATCAACAAAAATGTAAAATCGTTGAATTGTGAAACCAAAATTAACTTTTTGGTTATAATATTCTATGTTTTTTGCGACTTAAATGAAATAATTTGAGCTGGAACTCTTACTTGTCGCGCTTAAATATGTTTACCTTCTCAAAAAAATGGTTTTGTCTTCCGAGCGTTTGCTGATGTTTTACATTTTCTATTTAAAACCTTTTAAAAAATAGAGATTGTACCAAAAGTTTTTTGATTAATTGCCCAACGCCTTTTTTTTTGAGAAAAATTTCTGTCTCTAAAAGCTATCAAAAAAGGCTTTATTCAGATTCATCAACTGCTCAAAAGTATCTAACTACGAAAAAACCTTTTGCTAACTACCATCTACTATTCTGGTAAAATTGAAAAAAAAGACGTTTTTTTTTCCAATGTCTTTAACAAAAATTTTTTAACTTGAGTAGCAATTTAGCTGATGGTATTCAAAAATCGTTTTAACTTAAAAATCAAATAATTTGATATCTAGAAAAAAAGCTGCCATTTCATTTATGGGTTTTACTATTTAATGAGAAATCGGCAGAACATTCTCCCGGGAGATTTTTTTTCTTTCTTTTTTGATGCGGTATAAAAGTAAGTATAATTTTTGCTGTACCTTGAATATAAAATTGTGTAGATTTATTTCTTCTAATACAATTGCAGTTAAAGATATACAAAAAAATTTAATGACGTTTCTGAAAAACCGAAATTGTATTTTGTTGATAAGCGCTTTAAAACATTAGTTTTTCCGTTGTCCCTCTCCAAGATCTTAACCCTTTTTTAGGCAGGTTCGAACAATTTTGAAACGCAAAAAACTTGGCTTTTAGTCGTTAAATAATTGACTATTGATTAATCGACGAAAACGTTTTACCCAAAAGTCGTGACTAGGAAACATCAAATCCGTGTTAAAAGTTTTCTCACTAACAAAACTCTGATCGAGCTTCTATTAATTTTTTGATAACGATATGAAGTGGTGGGAGGAAAATAGCTAGCACAATACTAGTAAACTCTCATTGGACGTTGAATGTCTCTTAAGCTGCCATTACATGTAGTTCAGATCTATCTGTGAATCTTAAATAGACTAGATTTCATAAATTTACTTTTGACGTATATTGAAGATTATAGTTATTATTATCAATTTGGTTATTTGGGGTAAAGAAAAAACTACATTGTAAACACTGTTCAACTTATCTTGATAACTGCAAAGACTTCCCTTTATCATAGCTAAGCAGTAGTTGTTATCAGAACAAGCACCAGCCAGTACTGCAAACCTTTTTCAGTTTTTTTGGCAAGGGCGTTTGTATTTTTAATTGTATCTTTGTATTTTTTTTGCATATTTCTAGTGACAAAGTTAAGTGTACGTCCCTGTGTAGTTTTTTGGTGTACATACAGTTCATACCAAGATATGCCAATACACTCGTTATAAGGTACATCTCATATCTTCCATAAAAGATTGTCTTGCACCTGCCTAATTTTGGCCAACTATTAAAAGCTAAATTAAAAAAATCAAAAAATCGAAAAAATCGAAAAAATCAAAAAAAAAAACCACCTAAAATTTAAGATTATAAGAAATTTAAGGTTTTTACCTTTTTGTCTAATCAATGTCGACCTTCTCCAATAATAATGACAGTAGACAGCCAACATCTCCATCCTATCATTGTAGCAACATCTCTGCTCGGAATTTTATCCCTTCTTTTGTCGCCTTGTAATAAACTTCTTGCAACCATTAGAGATTTTTTATCTCAAATTAGACCTCCACAGGCGGGTTTTGACTTAAGAGGCTCTAGCTACATTTGTGTAAAAATTAAGAAATCAATCTTATTTAAATTCAAGTATAAATATGTAGACCCCTCTCTGTCATAAATCAACTCTCAGTATCAGCACTATTTATATATCTTCAGTTCACTAGTTCTTTTACTTTCTTATTTATTTATTTGTATCAATCGATAAAAACAATAAGAACCAAAAAAAAAAAAACCAAATCAACAACAAACCATTTCACTATAGCAATTATTTTTAGATAATATTATAATGTCACAACCGCCCCAGCATACCAATATGGGCGGCGAGGTCAACGTCGAAAGCATGCCAGTGACCTCCATATTTTCCAATAACAATCTGCACCCCGTCATCTCCGATCACGTGCTGACACCCGATGAAGAAGCCCTTGTTACGCTCGGTTACAAGCAAGAATTCAAGCGTGAGTTTAGTTTATGGTCGTCCTTCGCTGTTAGTTTTGCGCTACTAGGTCTACTCCCATCCATTGCTTCAACGCTTTTCTACGGTATGGGATATGCCGGTACTGCCGGCATGACATGGGGCTGGCTTGTTGCCATGATTGGAATCCAGGCTGTTGCCAATAGTATGGCTGAACTGTGCTCTTCCATGCCCACGTCTGGTGGTCTTTACTACGCTGCTGCTGTACTTGCACCTCCTGGATGGGGCCCTATCGCCGCCTGGATCACCGGCTGGAGTAACTGGCTTTGCCAAGTCACGTCTTCGCCGTCTATTAATTATTCAATGGCATCCATGGTGCTCGCTCTCAAAACTCTGCACCAGCCCGATTATGTCGCTACCACTTGGCAAACCTACCTGCTCACTATTGCCATTATGATTGCGCAGTCTATACTATCTTCTCTTCCTACACGTTTACTTGCACAATTCAACTCGGCCGGCACTATTCTCAACTCTGTTGCACTGCTGATCTCATTAATTGTTATTCTCGCTGGTAATAATCGTGAATCACCAAAGTTTAACTCATCTGCCGATGTTTGGGGTACTATTGACAACCAGACCGACTGGCCTGATGGAATTGCTATTCTTATGTCGTTTATCGCCATTATTTGGACCATGTCTGGTTACGATTCACCATTTCATTTGGCGGAGGAGTGCTCCAATGCAGCCATTGCTTCTCCACGCTCTATTGTCATGACATCGTCTATCGGTGGAATTCTTGGCTGGGCCTTCCAAATGGCGCTTGCATACACTGTCGTCGACATTCCCTCAGTTATTAATGACGAGCTTGGACAGCCGTTTGTCTCATACCTGTCACAGATTCTTGACAAAAAGCTTGTGACACTTGTCACCTCCCTCACCGTCATTTCAGCATTTTTCATGGGCCAGGCATCTATGATTGCTGCATCGCGTGTGGCCTATGCGTATTCACGTGACGGCTGCTTCCCGCTATCAAGAATTTGGGCCACTGTCAATAAACGCACCGATACACCTGTCAATGCTGTCTGGCTCAACACGGTTATTGGTTGCCTGTTGCTTCTTCTCATGTTTGGTGGTGGAGTTGTCATTGACGCCATTTTCTCTGTTGGTGCCATCTCTGCCTACGTTGCTTTTGCTATTCCTATTGCCATGAAGACGTGTTTTGCCCAAAACAACTTCCGTCCGGGCCCCTGGCACCTTGGCCGCTTCTCTAAGATTACAGGATACGTTTCAATTGCGTTTGTGACGCTCATGACGCCTATTTTGTGTTTTCCGCAGTATCGTGGTGATAACCTGACGCCAGATCTTATGAATTGGACAGTGGTTGTGTATTTTGGACCAATGACTTTTGCAATGATTTGGTATTTCGTTTACGCACACAAATTTTTTAAGGGGCCCAAGCTCAATGTGGGTCATCTTATCTACGCGCAGAGCGACAACAGTGTTCCAGAGAGCACTGGCGACAAGAGTGGCATCATTGAGGGCGTGGAACCTGTTGGTGCTGATGACGGCACTGGTCTGGGGCCCAAGATTGAGAAGCGTGCAACGCTTACGCGTTCATAAACCTGTCGTATTTCTGCTGCAGGTACCAGCGGTCGCTTGTAATGATTTTCAAAAGAATCAACAGGCTCAACCCCCGATGTTGTACCCAATACCCAGCCTATTATCTAGATTGTCTAAAGCTTTTTTGTCTCAAAAATTTTTGTTTTTCGTTTTGTTTGTTTGTAATCGTAAGTTATAGCTGTTGTTTTGTTTGTTTTTAGAAAATAAAGAGTTGAAAAAAATGCACCTGTATACAATGTTTCTAAAAGCCTCGTAAGAGGAGAGAATAAATTTAGTTTGGAAAAGCCATAAGTAAAATTGTTTGAATAACTGACAATTATTTTAGCTAGCTTGGATCCATCTACAATAGACCAAAATACTACTATCAACAAAAATTAGAAACTTGGCCGTTCTATAAAACTGCATGAGTATATTTGAAAATTAAACCAAGTAACTTTGTTTAACTTAAAAAGATTGTTATAAGCTTGTACAAGATTTTACGGATAACTAAAGAACAGAATTTTATTTGAATTTAACTACAGTTGATTTATTGTATACTCACATTTATGATGACTTTATAGACAAGCAAAAAAGAAGGAAAAAAAAAGTTTAGAATTACCAGATTTTAATTCTTTATTATTTTTACATATTTTTGAGTTAGTAACTTTTGGTTTAAGAATAATTTAAAGATTTTCAGTTCTCCAAACTTATTGTAAGATGATACCAGAAGCTGACATAAGTTAAATTTTAAACACACTACTTCTCACCCAAAAAAATTATCCTTATCAAAACGCCAAAAAAAAAGTACCGTACCATGGACCATATCATTTTTAAGTAAAATTTTAGGATTGAGCTCTGGAAAAAATCTTCTTTTTTTTTTTTTGGATTTTAATATTTTTTTTAAATTTTCAAAGCACCCTTTTGAAGAGAGGGGGAGTCAAAAACCCACACTGCTTGAAATAAAAAGCGTGTTAACCCTATCTCCAACTAAACCATATTCGCTAACAAATCAGTCGGTTAAAAACAAAAGTTTTTTCAATTTAGAATCCTTCTTTAAAAAAAAGTGCAAAGGCCTTGTTTTAGCTTTAACAGTTTGCTTGATCTTTGATAAATTACTATCTTGTCTGAATCGTTTACATGTACTGTACGTGTAGGTTAATATTACGTGTAAATCCACTCATGACCTTTTTTTTTCAAAAATGATATGTTTTTTTACAAAATATTATCAAGCTAGAACATCGCAAAGACTACACTGAATTTCTTTAGACTTTTCAGGATGCAGCCTATCAATGCTAATGGGTTTTTTTAATAAAGCACTTTGAATATACTGTACATGTGTATGTTTTCTACATGTGTGTAGTTTTGCAAAAGTCAACCAGCAGCCAAAACGCTCATTATTCACATGCTTTAAAGCGCTGCTTACTTTAATTTAGCAGTACCTCCAAAAAAAAAAAAAAAAAAAAAAAACATCTGGGGCACATTCTACTTCAAACCACTGAGCACTCAATTCAGTTATTACTATATTATGTTAGCTCTGGAGCCGGGTATTTATATTAAACACTATCAAAAACAAGAACAAAAAACAGGGGAAAAAAAAAAAAAATAGAACAAAAAAAAAACAGAAGAAAAATTCAAAAAATTCAAAGAAAAAAAACAAAACACAAACCAATTCTACCTCGAAACCGATCGACAGGCCTGTCCCGTCGGCTGAGTGCTAAACCACGTATTTGATTTCCTGAGCAAAGCCAATTTACCAAACACGAAAACAAGAAAACAAAAAAAAAAACCACAAAAATTCAAAAAAAAAAAAAAAAAAAAAGGGGTCAAACAAACAAGCAAAAAGAAAAACACAAACTAAAACAAAGCAGTAATAAAAGAAAGAGAGAGGGTCAAAAAAAAAGTTAGGAAACCACTATAGTTAGTTGACCCCGACAACAGGAACAATTCCAAAAGACAGCGCGGCAGCGGCAGCAGCGGCAGCGGCCTTGGCCTCATCAAGAGGCACGACGGGCTGGTCCTCCACCACAACACGCTTAGGGCTCTCAACAGATTGCGAAGCCACCGCTACCGACGTCGCGGCTGCGACTTCAGCGGGCTCGACAGCGGCGCTACTTGTAGCGGTAGCCGCATCGGCAATGGCGGGCTCTGGAGATGCTCGTGAAGACGTGTTTTGGTTAGACACGCTCTCCGCCGCCATTGTGTCGGCGGTATGCGTCGTGCTCTCTTCGTCAGCTTCGTGATGCAGGGAATCGTACAAAACGTAGCCCTCAGGGATCATACCAAACTGAGGCTGGTGTTGCTGAAGACCTGCCTGTGACGGCGCTATCTGCTGCTGCATCATGTGCGAGTACTGTTGTTGTTGTTGCTGTTGTTGACGGAACGGGTTACCGCAACGATCCTTGCCAAAATTGATCTTAAATTTCTTGTATTCGTCCTTGTTCTTGATGTTCTCAATTGCTTTGATGGCGTTTGCCAAATTGGTGAAGTTTACAAATGCACAAGACTTTTCAGACAAGAAGTTGATCTGCTCAATCTCGCCGTACTCAGAAAAGTCGTGACGAAGTTTAGACTCGGGCCAGTTATCACCAATATTGCCAATATACACATTGCGCGAGGCGCCAGCGGTAACAGCCATGGCAATAGCATTTGGAAGAGGACCAGAGTGCTTTCCCCAGCCAATGCGGAGTCGCTTGTTATGAATCGCAAGACCTTGTAAGTTAGCCGTTGCAAAAAACTGCGCAGCAGCCGTGGGATCTACAAACGTAACAAAACAAATATGTTTCTCGGGAATGTATTTAATGTGATGGAGAAGACCGCCCCTGACGACATTGCAAATTTCTTCAATTGTGGTCTCCGGGTGAACTGACCCGAGGTACACGGTGCGGTTGCCAGCATTGCCGGCACCACCAGCAGCCGTAGCCACAGCGATGGCTGCGGCAGACTGCTGCGCTAGCGCGGACGAAATAAGCTCTCGGTCGGCGCCAACAAGCAGATGCTCGTAGCCGGGTGCAATACCGAGGTATTGGGCCGCATTCTGCTGCTGCGTTTTTGAAATATATGCGCAGCGGTCTTTGCCATAGAAAACTTTTCTATTGGCCCATTCGGGGTCGAGGGGCAGTTGCTGGACTACTTTAATGGCAGTACTGACACTAAGAAAGTGAACAAAGCCAATATTCTTTTCTTTGACAAGCTTGATAGTGTCAATGGCACCAAACTTGGCATTGAGTTCGTCGTAGATCTGTTGTTGGGTCAAATCTTCGGGCAGGTTACCAAGATAGACGTTGCGAGAAGCACCGTCTTGAGCAATGGCGAGCGAAACTTGAGTGGACACGGGCGAGGACTTACCCCAGCCGACTTTAATGTCGTTCGAGTTGATAGTGAGCTTCTTGAAAATAGCGTCAGAGTAAAAGTGTGCGGCAGCATTAGGGTTTAAAAAGGAAATGAATGCACAGTTTTTTTCAGGGATCATCTTAAGAGATTCAACAGCGCCGGAATGAACATGATTAAGAAGTTCTTCGGGGGTAGTTTCAGTGGGAATATTTCCAAGGTAAACAGTGCGTGAGGTTGGCACGACAGGCTCGTCAAGCTGGGGTGGTGACGCCGGATAGTACTGAGGAGAATAGTACTCGGGGGGTGAAGGTGACTGACCATAAGACTGATAGTTAGGGGTTACATGTTGGTACTGGGGGTTCACAAGAAGGTGAGAATATTGCAAGTCGTACTGAGCCATGATTTGAGATTTTCAAAGTGCGGAGGCTTGAGTCGAGACGGATACAAAAAAAAAAAGGAGTGTAGAAACGAAGAAAAGTTTGAATCGGGTTGAAAGTGCCGGAAGTGCTAGTACAAAAGTTCAAAGGAGTGACTGGAAAAGAAGAAAAGGAGCGACTAGAAAAAGAAAAAAGAAAAAAAAAAACAGAAGAAGAAAGAAACTGAAAGAAAGGAAAGAAAAATTGAAGAGAGAAGAGAAAAAGGTACTGGTGTTCAGGAGTGGGCAAGACGGTGATCCATTTGACAGTATGGAGAGGAGGAGGAGAGAGAAAGAAGGGAGAAGAGGATTGGAATTTGGACGAGGAGTAAACTTCATTTTTAAAAAAAAAAAAAAAAAAAAAAAAAAAAAAAAAAAAAAAAAAAAAAAAAA
>JAKVQX010000814.1:0-10220 GCA_030463015.1 Geotrichum citri-aurantii
GAAACCCACCAGGATCGTCACTACAGTGTGTTAGAAAAAGTGGGAGGGCATGGCGGTAAAACCTTGGCAGACTATGCTGTTAAGCTGACCATCCTGCCGTTATATAATAGCAAAAAAAAATTTTTTTCCAAAAAAGTGTTGCTTTTGAGCAAAACTCTAGTTTGCAGAAAATTTGATATCAAGAACTTTTTAAACAAACGTACGATAAATTTAAAGCTCTGAAAGGATTGAAGATGGTTGGTTTGATTCAATGGAACAAAATTATAGAAAGTTTGAAGACGCAAATTCTAAATGCGTGTGCTTGAAACACAAGCTAACGTTTCTTTTTTTGATTGCTCACATGTTGTAAGCAAGATTAATTTTTTTCTATGCAAAACAATAGTGCCCCTGAAGTTCCCCTAACCCGATCACTGCAAACTGTTGGAAAGAAAAAATATTTTTTTCTTCGTAGCCTCAAAATCCCTGGTGCCCACATGCTTACATGCATTCTTAATACGCATGGTTAACGACCGTCGACTATCTATGATACCGGTGTTTTTTTTTTCTTTCCAATCTTTTAGTTTGGCTTTTTAGAGTTAAGATCTGTCTACGTTTAAGAGGTACTTAGTTTCGATCGCCTGTAGATATCACAGTTGTATTTTTTTTATTATTTTTCACACCTCGTGGGTTTTAGTCTTGTTTAGTTTTTCATTTTGATCGAGTCCAATAATTTACTCCACTCAATCTTTAAAGCAAAACAAAATTTGCTCTGGACGTTTATAACCTCCTTCACACTCCACCATATCAAAGCAAAAGTGTGTTTAATTCTCTTGATAAAAACTAGAATGAGAAAAACTAGAATGTTAAAAACTTGGAATTTGTGAAAGTACAAATGTTTAGAAAACCTGGCCTTTGCATTTTACACACACAGTGATTACATGCTTTTTTTCAAAAAAAAATGAGTAAATCCTAAAATTATTTGAGACACCAATTATTCAGACATCACTGTAAAAAATTAAATTTTGTTTCTAGACAGTATTTTTCACAACTATGGATTACTGACAAAAAGTAAGATATGCAGTACATCCATGTAACAGTAGATCATTAAATCTAAATCGCCGCACACTGAGAATTTTTAGTGCATGATAAAATCCTTTTTTTTTCAAATTTCCTGAGTTTTTTAGTAGTGATCTTCAATCTTTTTGTTAAAATGATCAAAAAAGTGAATACTATAAAAAAAATCAAAGTGTTGCATTTTTAAAAACTTTTAATGAAAAGAATTGAGTTAAAAATTTTCCAACAATTCTGCTAGGTTTGATAGAAAACGGTTGAAAATACAGAGCATTTGTCATGGCTCACTCAGACTTGTCTGATGATTTTAATAAAGACGTAAAAATGTTGCAACCAAACTGAAAGTTTGCTGAATAAAGATACGCATGAAAATTAAAATAAAGAAATGGCTAAATGTATTTGTGGTTTGAAAAAATTGTTTTTAAGTTATTAGGGAACTAATTTTGGTTATTATTTGTAAATTTTGTACTTTACACAACGTTTGTTTCAAATAAATGTTACTTTGTGCCGAAAAAGATCAAGAATGAATCTTAAAATAAAAATTTTTTTGTTGGTCTAAAAGAGGCATTAAAAAATAGCAAATTTCAAGCCTTGTTTGGTTACTAACAGATTTACACAGAATTTTTCAAAAATGCTTTTTTGCCATTTTGAAAACACTAGGCGACAGTCTGTCTAAGTCAAAACTGTAGGCGTGCTTTCCAAATAATTAAAGTAGATATGAGAATTCGGAAAAAGCCTTATTTTAGTACAAAACAATTGTTCTGAACAATTTACACAAATCTTGATAAGTACACAAATCTTTTCTAAAACTTCTTTTTGATAGTTTGAAAAATTGTGAAGCTTTGCTTTAAACTTTTACAAGATGCACAGTTTTTTCTCCAAAGCATTTTGGCTTTTTATTTATCAAATCTTTTTTGTTTATCCTTTTTTGAGTGCTGAAAATGATTATTTAAATAATACGAATTCTCGTAAATGTCGGCAGGAAATTACAACCAGTAAATTTCCTGCTGTTGTTAAAACTGAGAAGTAAAAATTTACAATTTGTTGGGTTTACTGGCTTTAAACCACTACCCTATCTACTCAGAACGTGTACATTTGATTACCGTGTGAGCAACTTCGCTATAAAAATTTTGCGTGTGTTCTTTGTCAGCTTGCTAGACACCAAACTTCCAAGATGGGAATTTTCCAAAAAAAAAATTATGCATAAAGAAGGCTGAAGGCTGTGCATAGAGTAAATATTTAAGCCTGCTTACTACTTGGTCATGGCCTAATCTTTTACTAGGACTTCAGAAAAAAAAGTGTTTTTTAAAAAAGAATAAAACAAAATGAAGTTTTTTTTCAATGTTTATGGTTGTTGATGTTGGAACCATCCTTGAGCCAAGTGTCTAGTTATAGACTTCCAACTATTATCCTACAGCATAAAATCATACTTTCGATAAAAAAAAAACGTGTTCAACTTTTTTCTAGTGTTTATTTTCACTATGCAGTTTAGAAAAAAATTGACTACGTTCTCTGGTAGTCTGTGTTTTTAGGCCACTGTTGTTGTTGGACACAGATTCAACAAGGTTTGCACTGGAGTTCAGCTTCGAGTTGAGGTTAGGCTTTGCATTCAGTTTGCACAAAATTATTTTTTCAATTTCAGATTTTAAGAAATCAACAAACCAATGAGTTTAAATTGAACAGTTTTAAATATATGTGGTTTGTTCTTTTACTCGTTCTCTAATTTACAATAGATAGATTGAGAGAAAATCTGTTTTTGGTTCTTTTCACCTTTTTACAATTCTTGTTTTGTTTTCACAACCTTTTTTGTATTTATTTATACACCGGCTCTATGATTGAACAAACTTCCAATAACCGAGCCATTCCACTGTGTTAGTATGTACGTACTTCGAGATTTTTGAACTTTACTTAATTACCATACTGGAAACGTAAGCCGAAGTTCGATTTCACTCATCAATATTTTCAGCATCGAGTTTTGTCAAACCGCATTTTCATTGTTTTGCATTTTTGATCCAGATAATTTTTCCTGTTTTAGTTTTTACTATTTCTTTCTGGTTTTTCAATTTTATTTGTATTTGTTTTTCTACTCTCACCCACTTGTAGAAAATTTTCATTGTTTTTTCAAGAATTTTATTACACAAACAAAAATAAAGTGATCTACCTGGCTAGGCGAATAAGAATTAGTTTTCTTTCTTCTTACTGTTCGTCCCTTTCAAAAGCTACTTTTAAATAACAACTTTAACAATTATAGAATCCTACAACATCTTTATCCATTTACTAGCTAACTAGTTTTTTTAGTAAAAAGAAGATGAGTTGGTTTTTTTTTTAAACTTTTAGTTGTTGTTGTTATTTAGTTGTAACAGGTGAATTTTTTACGCGTAAATGAAATTTTTTATCAAATTCAAAAGAATCTATTGATTGATTTTATTTTTTTTTCCCTTTAAAAATGTTAACTTGATCATGATCAATTTTTAGTTTTAAAAAAATAGATATTTTGCTGCTTTTCATGAGAATTTTAGTAAAACACAACTATGCTAATTCTTCGGGTCACTGTTTGTTAAAATATTTTTTTTTCCGCTTGCCTTTTTGTTTGTCTTTTTCTTGTTCTCACTATTGTTCCATATTTTTAAAACCCTTACCCCTGCTGTATCCCCCAATGACCCACGAATCTTTCACCTTATTAAAATTATTCTCTCAGTTCTCCATTTTGATCCAAACCGTCTTGAAAATCCCTATTTTTTTTTTTTTCTTACGACTTCTAAATTTTTCTTTCTCAAATACCTTTCTTGACACACTTGTAATTGTAAACTCTTACTTTTAGTTATCTCTCAAGTGTTATCTTTTAGATTTAAGAGCTTTCTAAAACTCAATCAGCTGTGGTTGTATTTATTCTAATTTAAATATTCTTTTCTTTTTCAAAAAAACTATTTTACCCCCTTCTTCCTCCTTTTCTATTTTTCTGCTCTTTTTTAACCTTGAGAAATACGTTTCATTTAATTTGTCAACAGGTTGTGCACCACAACAACCACATCTTTCTCTCGAGCTATATCATTATGATTCTATCACCAATTGAAGCGTCAATCATTCAATTTGTGTCACTGTTGTTCTATTCTAACTAGATCGTCCCAGTTTAATTTTGCAACTTTTTCCGCGCGTTGAAATATATCAACAAAACACACTCATTTAGTGTACTCGCAAACTCTCAAACTAAACAAAACAACTCTCAGTTTCTCATCAAAAAAATTTACATTCTTAACTTACCTTAATTTTTGCTAATCGCGAGCTGTAAAGCTTTCACTACTAAAATTGATCACATTCAAATACACCATTTTCTATTTTTTTTTTCAGAACATAACTAGATCAAAACAAGGTTAGAGTATCATTAATTAATCGCTTAAATATACGACCTTTTTCATCGGTCATTGGAGTTTTTCTTAATCACGGTTGCAACAACTCTCGGTTCATTGCGCTGTTTATCCCTGAAGCCGGAAAGTTTTTTTTTTTGTTTGTTTGTTTCAGCTGTCCACCTGAGCAACATCTTTTGATTTCCTGTTTCTGTCTGTTGGATGAAAAAATTTACACATTTTACTTTAACAACAGAAGCCTCCAGGTATGTGTTTCTATTATTTTTTTCTTAGTCCCTGTCGCCATTTTTTATTCAGGTCAGACGCTCAAACTCAACATTTGTGCCGGTTACCTCAACTCGACTTTATTAGTAGCCAGTAACCTTTTTTAAAAGACCACATTGGTTACTGTTTTTTTTTTTTTTTTTTGGTTTGGGCAGTCGGATCTGTTATTTCATCATTATTCTTTTACAGTCGGCAAGTTGTAATCTATAATCGACAATCTTATTTAATGTTTTTTAAAGGCTGTGACCTTACTAAGACTTCAACACAATTTGCTTCAATTGGTCAAAAATATTCCCGTCATTTTCTCTTCAAGCCAACAGACTTTGGTGTCTTGAAATTTTGGATTTTACGTCTCTTTTGTCCTCCCCTTCCTTCACCCTCCCCCCTTCCTCCTCCTTTCTTTATTGTGAGAGTAGTGCCAATTTTCGTTTACCAACAGTTCAAGCACTTCTTAACTGACTACTCATCCGAAACGAATTTATCATTTTCTTAAAAATCTTTCAACTTGAATTTACTTTTACAGTTTAACTTGTTTACAGAATCAGCAAAAAGGCATTCATGGCAGGGTAGAAATGCACACCTCTTTTCAGTTTTAAATTGCTAATAACGTGTTTTTTTAGTGATTCTAGGGTTAAAATTTACAAATTGTTTAGATCTCCATTTGTTGATTTCTATGGCTATTCACTGGATTGAAACTAAAAAAAATATTTTACGCTTGAAACCACCAACTAATTTCACGGCTTCTCAAACTCAGTAATCTTTCAAATTTTCTGCATCTTGTTCTATCCTGTCAATTTTTTCGAGAACAAAATTTCCAAATATTTATTATTGTCTTTTGCTAAACAACGACTTTATCTTAATTTTTAATTTCTTTTTCCTTTTTATGAGTTCGCCGATAAAACGAGTTTTAACTGAATCAGACCACTCTTCCACTCATTTTAGTTCGACTCAGAGCTCTAATTTTCATGTTGGCGAATGTTCATTGCACTCCTGTTCTAGATCTTTTTCATTATCATCAGTGTCTAGTGGCAAATCAGAAATTCACTTTGATGGTACAAATAATTTCTCGCGTCTGTCACCTAATTTTTTCCGGAACAAATTCAAATCTGCGCGGGTATACCAACATTGGGCTCTTAAAAAACAAGAGTCGGATATCTCACTAAATCTACCTAATTTCAAACCAGCCAGTGAGGTATCAAATACTTGTGTTTCTCCTACCGACTTTTCAATAAAGCAAAAAAGTCAATCAATCATAGCGAATAAATCTATTTTCGAGAGTGATACTGAGTGCAAAATCATCACGCCGCCATTATCGCCAGCTTTTCATAAAGATATTTCTCGGGTTTCACAATCCAAATCAAACTCATCTCCTTATTTATTAATTGTAGAGTTGCCATCTTCAGGAACTCAACGATCGTCTTCATTTTCATCAGCCAGCAGAAGACGGGGTGGCAGTATAAGTAAACGCGGCAATAGTCGGAAATCTTCTAGCTCTAAAGATAAACAAAAAGATACTAACAGCATGCCAAATGATTTCAATTTAAGCCGCGACAGACGCGATTCTGGTGGCGATAGAGAAAGAGATAAGTTAGTGGTCAAAGCAAGGCAAAGGACAGCTATAGCTTGTAACTACTGCCGAAGACGAAAGGTATGTGAAGGTTTTTTTTAACAATTTAACTAACTGAATGACTGACTTAATTTTTTTTTATTTTTAGATTCGATGCTCTGGAAATCCAAATACTGATGGAAATGAAGAAGATCCACGGTGCAATAACTGCAAAAGATTCAACCAAGAATGTGTTTTTGCACCTGTGTCTGCTTCAGTGACTACAATCCCTCTAGTCACACAAAAGCAGTTGTATCCTCATGACCCTCACAATCAAGGCTACCTTATGTATCCGCCTTTGCCACTACCAGGACACCCTGCTCGGTTTGATTCTTACCATGATGGGTCGCACATTTCTTATGGGAATCAGTATCCGCCACAGCAGCATTCATCCGATGGAATCGGCTATGGACACCCTTCTCAGCACACGTTAGGCCCGCCATACCCCAGTCCCAATACACATGACTCTCACAACTATCCCCCTATTAATTCATCAATGAATCAACTTCAATATCTATCAATTTCGCAGCCTCATCCTCCTCACCCTCATCCTCCTCCACCGCTTCCACCGCTACCACAACAACAACTACCTCATTTTTCTCATCAATCACATCAGCCCTCTTACTACAGTCAGCATCATGCAATAGAGTCAAGACAGCCTCCTATCCTTCCTCCTCCACAATCACAACAACCACCCATTTTGCCATCTCAGCAATGGCAGGCGCCACATCCACCTTTTCCCACACAATCGCAATTGCATTCTCTAAATGCTAGTTACTCTCAAGCATCTACACTTCCCTCTCAGCATTACAAAGCTGGTGAAGGCGGTTTTAATCAACACTTGCAACCGCCACAAAACCTTGAACCATTAACTCGGCAGCAGCATTCTCCCTCTTTGGGTGAAGCTTCCCCTGCTTCTTCTTTGGACAAGCAGCATCAGCAGTCGCAATCCACTATGCAGGCCGTCGCGTCAGGAAAGAAAAACAACAATGATCAGGCTTCTAAAATGCGGAAGTCTGGGAGAGTATCTATATCAGATTTGTTAGATTAAAAAACAAACAGAAAAATTTTTTACGTACAAGAGAATCTTGTTATTACGTCGTGTTTCGATTTCTACACAAAGCTGTAGTTTACGTTTCTAAGAAACAACACACAAAAAATTCTCGTCACGCTTTTGATGGAGTGGACCGAAACTGTAGAACGAGTGGTATTCATGATACTGTTCCCAACCACTGTATGTAAGCTCAATACAAAAAAAAATTATCTTTGCGCTTGCAAGTCAAGAGAGCAACTCCAGCAGTAGTGATTTTAAAATGAATCGATTGCAGTACCGGTTGAGGCTTTTTGAGGCAGTTTCTTCTGTCAAGCTGCCACAGGTGTTCGTCTGGCTTTCATGGGACCTTATGCTCGACAGTACCCCCGATGTCTAGAAGAGAAATGAACTGTTTTCCTGGCCTGGTTGCCTATTTTGCTGTCCTAGGAAACAGAATCAAATAAGTCAGCCTAAACCTATTTACTAGTTTACATAAGCCTTGAAAGCAAAAAAAAACAAATTAGTTCAAAAGCTGATAATTCACAAATGGAAGCCGCAGATATTTCCTTAAAGAGATGTTAATTAATGGCATTGAGCTGCAGCTGACCTCCGTCATGCTTATCCATCATGTAGTAGCTGTCTTTGGGGTGCATACTACATGAGTAACCAACTGCATCAATCTGGCAGAAGGTAGTCGTGAGTTGCTTCTGTTCTTGTATATGTTTCAGATGTTGCTGTTTCTACTTTGCTTTCTGCATCTGCATCTGCTGCTGCTACCAACGCCTCAAGAAGATAATTACAGTCCCTCTAATGGGTTGCAGATTTACAGCATTGTGGTCATCTGGAAAAGGGTCCAGGTGTGAGATGTTAGTGGAAATCAATTCTATCATCTGCAAGTCACAAACTTGAGACATAGACTCCACTCTTATAGAAACAAATTTCTTTCAGTTTTTTTTTGCACAAAACCAAAAAAAAATTTATGAAAACTTGGCTTCAATCAGTTAAAATTTTCCTATTTGCCATGATAGATTTTGCCCGTCAACACCAATTTCTTTTAATTTTTGAACTTTAACATCAATCACATTCATTAAAGTTTTTAGGTCTTTCTTAAATTTTGTAAAATCACGATAAACTAGAAAATATATCCATCATTTCTTCAGTGATACTTCTTTCGTACAAAAGTTTTTGAAAAAAAATTTCCAAATAGGAAACGGGAAATTTCAATGTGAATGTGAAAAACAAAGAAACAATCTTACCCTGTAACAAAAAAATTTCAAGATCATGACCTATAATACAAAAAGACAGTTTGAAATACAAAATCACATCTAGGTGCTAATTTCAGGGTTATCAAGTGCTCTTTTCTTGACCGCATCAAAAAAAAGCTGCGACAATCAGTACAAAAACATCACGCTGAGGCATTTTTGAAAAATAAAAAAAATACTAAAGAGGTTAACAAACTTCTGACAGCAGCACTTGATAGCAAATAAAAGCTACTACTACTACTACTACTGCAGTGAAAAAGGTTACAGTGTTAGTCAAAAGATCTAAACTGAGAAAAAGCTTCCTCACAAAACCAGGTACGGAAAGACTAAAGCGTTAATTTGCACTTTCAGGTTAAAAATTAAAGATGGTTTCTCATCAGTTACTGAACTCCTGAAAGATTTTATTTCCATGAGATCCAAACTTTTTGACAAGAACTGAGTGTGCTTGCTGCTCTCATTTAGATTGTAAAAAAGCAGCTCCCGGTTTTTTTTCAGGTTAAAATTAATCTAAATTTTAAGTTTTTGTAATTTCGCAATAAGTTCAATTTGTAATCTTTGAGAAATACGACGACTTTTAAGTGTGCTATGTAACCGAAAAAGTCTACAAACATAGGAAACTTAAGAGTTAAAGTAAAAAATAAAAAAATAAAAACTATATACAGTTAACTGTTGCCAGTTATTTTGAAACTTTCATTTGAAAACAAAAAAAACAGTGAGAAGAAACAAAATTCAGACTTTTTGAGACTCGCTTCTATTTTATGGTTTCTTCTGTTTCAGCAAATATTTTGTTTGCCCAACTTAAACAGCACTAAACAAAAAGTTTTTTTCTCATGAGAACTTGTCAATTTTTTGAAAAAAATAATACAGGTTAAAAAGAATTTACCAGTGCCACAAAGAAAGCATATAGCAGCTAATAAACATGGGTTTCATGCTCTTCTAAGGCTAAAGCAACAAAGATTTTTGCCGATCAGCATGAAGACACAAGGGTACTAAGATAAGGCCTTGACACATTTTTTTTGTAGGACAAAGCCAACTACTGCCCACAGAGCAGATACTGTAGTTGAAATTTGCCACTAGTTTATGGAAGCATCTAGAACTACACTTACTAACTGGATATTTTTGAGTAGTACGCACAAATGCTGAAAAACAGCCTTTTCTGAGTCTGAATGGTTTAGCATTTACCACTACCACATGCAGCGCTGAAATGGTTTAACTAACAAAATTCCTTTTTTTAATGGAATTTCATTAGTCCAATATTTAACGCATTAGATGCCAGAGTCTCAGATTGCAATAAGTGTCAAAAAGGGAAATCTGGCACCTTTCTATTACAAGCAATACTAATTACGAGAGCTACTCCAACAAGACACTTAATAAAGGAACTCATTTTTTTTGATACCGCAAATTTTTAAATACAAGTTGAGCTCCAAATTTTAATGTAATCCAAAAAAAAACTTGACATTTTTTGGTGTGTCATATTAGAAAAATTAAAGATTATGGCAGTGTTAAAAACAGCTGGAAGCTTCGATTATATCACTAGAGCAAATCTATACATTATTCAGTAGTAGCTTGAGACCTTGAGTTCAATATTTGTGAAAAAAAAAAAAAAAAAAAAAAAAAAAAAAAAAAAAAAAAAAAAAAAA
>JAKVQX010000815.1:0-10542 GCA_030463015.1 Geotrichum citri-aurantii
TATTGTTAATTGGTAATAAAATAATCAATTTTCAAATATAAATTAAAAAAAAAAAAAAAAAAAAAACATTTAAAGGAACCTAACCCTTGATTTGAGTGATGGCTCATACTTGCGGGATTCTCTTCTGTCATTATGAATCATCAAACAAAACACGATTTTTTGTTTTGTAACAAAATTACATTGCCCCAAATAATTATTGGCTGTTAGATTTTTCTTCATAGTTCTTTTTTTTTTCCTTTTTAGTGTAATTATTCAAAATTATCTGTTATCAATTCATTATAATCAAGTAAACGTAAAATACATGAGCAAAGATTATTGTTTCTTTATTTGGTTGAAGGCTTCTGGGCCGAGTTGCCGGTCAGGTAGTCACTGGCAGAATTGACCAGATTTTTGGCAGAGTCAATCAGAGACTCGCCCTCTTTAGAAGCAGAGTCCTTGCCACTTTTAGTAGCGTCGGCGCCTCTTTGGAAAATGCCCTTTTCAGAGTCGGGCTGGACAGAGCCAGAAAAGCTATCAGCAGCGTTGGTAATTGATTCACCAGCCTTCTCAAAAACTCCCTTTTGAGAATCGGGCTTAACAGCCTCAGCAGCCTTGTCAGAAAAATCCTTTCTAAAGTTGTCGGACATTGTTTTTGATTGGTTATTAGGTTTTAAGTTGTTGGAAAAAGATTGGTTTGTGGTAGATAAGTTGATTTATAAAATTGCTGATGATGAACAAAAAAAAATTATGGAAAACAAGTCTTCTTTTATAGACAAGCGAGTCCAAAAATTTGTTTCTCTCAAATTCATCACATGTTTAATATGACCTATAAATGTTGGTGATGGGCACAGGACAGCACTGTAATAATAAGATGGTGTTGTGGAGAAAGTTTTAGAACACAGTTTAAACTAATTGCAGAGATCAATAAGTAAATTTTAGCTATGAGTACAAGGTTTTTTTAAAAAGTACACTCACCCATTTCAAAAACGTGAAATGAAAATGAAAACATAAAAATAACTAAAAAAAACAAAGATTGGTTGCTGTTTCTTTTTTTTTTTTTTTTGGCAAAGAAATGGCAAACACAGTCAGTACTCTGTCTCTACAAGGTTTGTACCTGTTTAATACCACTTTATGACGTTTTCCCTTTGACAAAACTGTCGGTGTTTATTTTGTCCAACTTTTTTTTAAACCCATTGCTGTTTGAATACTTGTTTAAATCTAGTAACGGCTCTATTATGATGGCTCATCTATCAGTCAAATTTCAAGACTTATAAAAGTTGACCAAATGACAGTTAAACCAAAAGAAAGTTGTAAATAGTGAAGGGCATTCATACAATGTAAAACTTGAGATACGCTCTTAGGTTCTGTGATTGTGAAATTTGGATTCTCCAGGCGTGATTTTTAGTTGCGTTCAATAGGTCTGACAAAGGACTTTTCCAAATATGTATTTCAGAGACAGTAATGTCAATTGATTGAACAATATTTAATAAATCGTGAGCTTTTTTGTTGTCTTATTTTGAAAGAAACTGAGATTTGCGGATTAAAAAGCGCTAGAAGGTTTACTGATGGTCGACTCCTTAAAGCTATTGGCCAAATTTGTAACTCAAGTTGCACAAACATGTTTGTTAAGATATCCATCCTACTAGTAGTGTTTACGTCATGTATTGAGAGCGGTTGGTATGGCATCCATTGTTTTGGGTGGCAAAAATTGGGTTCTTGATTCTAACATTGTTTCTACAGAAATCATGTATCTATGCTTGTTTGGTTTGTTATGGCCAGCCTTCAACCATGGGTTTGCATAAATTATATGCCTAACACAGTGAGTTTGTTGAGCCAACGAAACGACTCAATGAGAAACAACGAGGGTTTTGACAAAAACAGCGAAAAGTGAATAAAACGAGGTTCCCTTTGCACCCTCAACTTTTAATGAAAAAAATTTTAAAACCCAATTTTTTTTCTAAATTTAATTTTCAGCCCATGTTTGCTACAAAACTTCTAAATTGATAGTATATAGTTTTAAAGCGTGTCTCAATAATTAACTCCTTGTGGCTGCATTGATAGATTATAAGGCTGTAAAGCTAGTTGTAGTTTGCGAAAGGCATTAATATAGAACACTCGTTTAGGGTTTACTAATTAAGGGCACAACACAATTATTTCACAAAATACACTTATTAAGACCTTTTATGAGCATGTTTTTGCTTGTGCTTCCGTTAATAGAATCGAGCTTGTAATCTGACTTTTACAGCAGTTGTCTGAGCTAACCTGTTTTTTTTGTTTGTTTGTTTTTACATCTTGAAGCTATGGTAGTTTTCACTGTGCAACCTAAAATTTTACTTGGCTGTTCAAATTTTGCCTTTTGTTGTCATTCGTCGCTGACTGGGGTTTTAAGATTCTGTGTGCAATTGGCTTCTAACAACCATGTTCTTTTATGACGTTTTTCTCACTCAAAATTATGGAATCTCGAAGTTTAAAACCTATCAAGATATACAGTATCAATACCTTTTAGAAAAAAAAAAAAAAAAACCTCCACTCTCTATATTGATTTTCAAATGCTTCGCAGCATCAAGTGTCTGATTGGAAATTAAGTTTTTCATCTCTGCAAGCAAGTTTTTTTGGTCACGTTACCCTCATATGTCTATTTTTTGGTGGTGCGGTGTTGTGGTCATTATGCCCCCTCTCTTTTGATTCTCCCAAAGTTGTGAAATGTGTGAGTTAAAATAAGGTCTTATGTACAGACTCAAATAGCACTTCAATCAGGGCTCAAGTTAGAACCATATTGTTTTAAATGCTATTTATAATATCGTTTAATTTGAAATCTATCAGTTAATTGTTTCTAGAGACACACGTCTAAATAATCCGCACCAAACATAATGAACATCTATATACATCTTTTCCAAACCCAGACTTGAAAAGCAAATTGTGACTTATTCTGGTACACGAGTAATTTTAAAATCTTCATGACTTTTCCTACCAAACTAAGATCATTGACCTATCTTGTAATGCATTTCTCATACGTTTATAGAGATAATTCATATTTTGAAAATGATACCGTCTTGAGACTATAGCTCGTCGGCTTCCTTTGTTGCTTCATAAAGCCATTTATCATCATCAAGAGACTTTGCAATGCTCACCAGCTGTTGTTTTAATGTGTCGGTAATGGCTATCAGACAAAACGAAAAAAAAAAATTGTTAATGGTATTTTCTTGTGGGCATGTCGCCTCATAATTTCATCCTCCTTCAGTATTCAAAACTCACTTTTATCGGTAGAAAGCCCTGAATTGCTTCCATATTTTTCCAAGAACTCCCACCTGTACTTCTCGTTAACTTCCTTTTCTATCACATCTTGGCTTAACTGCACATCCGTGTTGTACAGACTGGGGTTGCAAATTTCATCGATCACACTGTTGGGTGGTAAGAAGTCAATGGTTTCAGTATACATTGATTTCTTCTCAGTTTTCTTTTCCGAAGCTCTGCTTGCAGGTGCCAAACGGCGAATTATACCGCTATTGGCCGTCGGCTGAGCTCGTTTTCTCATCATTGTATATGTTCAATCTACTCCTACTTTAAATTAATGTTGTGGATGAATAATTCCTTCTTTAGCAAATGTCACAAACAGAACAAACTGCTGGTCTGTAGTTTTGATAGTTAGATAGGTTTTCATATCGACTCAGGAGAACAAGCTAACATACCAGTGATTATCAACGACTGTGTTTTTTCTGATTGGATTCGCAAAAGCTTAACTCCAGGTTGTCCAGTTGATTCTACCGAAGCTGCAAGTAGATCTTCGCAGTTATTTAGTGTGCTTAGAACTTTTGACGCGGTTGTGACAGGGTCCGAAATATTGTGGTAATGAAGAACTTTAGCACTGCTGCTGCTTTTCTCTGTGGACAGGACAAGGGACGAAGAGACAGGAGCAGGAAGTGTAACGTTGGTTCTCTTTAGAAACACTGCAACAGGATCAATCATGTAAATAAGAAGACGTTAAGGGAAACAATAGTAGACAGCAACCTGTTTGTTTTAATTGAGCTAACAAGATTTGTGTAGTGAGGACAAGAAACAAAAAACTAACCAAAAAAAAAAAAAAAAACACCCAAATGGGAGCACTTCAAAATCTTAAACTCGACAAAATCTAAGATATGAAATTTCACCGACTCCATCTGGTCAAAAAATTACCACGTACGCACCATGGAAGATAATTCTCATAGCTTTCGAAAAGTTGGATATGCTTGTAGTATTGACATGCTTGAGGCTGCTGATAAACTTCCCTCCAACGTAGGCCGCGCTATGCTCGTTCACACGTTAATTCACGCGTATAATTTGATTCCTACTTCTGAAGCTTCGGACAATCTCTCAAAAAAATGTGAAATAATTCCTGTTGTACCTGCCACTCTTGACCAGCTGGAACAATTTCATGATCATGACTTTGTTGAGTTTCTGTTAGGCCTCGACAGTATGGATGAGTCTGACATTGAAGATGCTTTGGACGACGACGCTTCTGACGACGAAGACATCATCGAAGTAAATCATAAAACACCACACACGCACGTAATTCCAACATCAGCACTCAATTCTATACAATCACGGAATCCTAAAAAGCGAAATGAAAAATACGGTCTTCAGTTTGAC
Organism: Geotrichum citri-aurantii; assembly: GCA_030463015.1. Classification (NCBI taxonomy): domain Eukaryota; kingdom Fungi; phylum Ascomycota; class Dipodascomycetes; order Dipodascales; family Dipodascaceae; genus Geotrichum; species Geotrichum citri-aurantii. The sequence continues at coordinate 4,606 of JAKVQX010000815.1, forward strand.
TGCCCGTACTTTCTGGGAGTTAGTAATTATGTCAAGCTCATTTCGGGCGCGTCAATGGCATGTGCTGATTACCTTCTCCAGACCCACGCCGCATCTAAGGACGACGTACTAGCGCCTGTCGCTATCAACTGGCAAGGCGGGAGGCACCATGCTAAACGAGCTAAATGTTCTGGGTTTTGCTATATTAACGACGTGGTTTTGTGTATCCAAAAGCTTCGTGAAAAGTTCCCCAAAGTTCTCTATCTCGATATAGACCTGCATCACGGGGATGGGGTTGAAACCGCGTTTGCACGGTCACCGAAAGTGTTTTGTGTTTCTGTGCACCGATATGGTAAAGGGTTCTATCCCGGAACTGGCCGGCTACAGGACCGCGGAAAGGGCAGCAATGCTATAGATTACACGCTGAACATTCCTACAAAACGTGGGTTTGACGGTGACTCCTTGCGACAAGTTTTTGATCAGGTTATCGAGCCTTGGAAACAATGGTTTTCACCAGACGCTGTGGTAGTAACCTGTGGAGCTGATGGATTAGCAAGAGATGAACACAGAGAGTGGAACCTGACAGTTGAGGACATCTCAAGCATTGTCAATGACCGAGTTATCAATAACTGGAATGTACCCACTGTGCTTCTAGGAGGCGGTGGTTATCATCATACTGATACCGCCAAGTGCTGGACATATGTTACAGCTGGTGTTCTTGGAGAACGAGATTCAATAGTTTGGGACGATATTCCTGAGCATTCACTTCTGGAAGAATATGCTGGTGATGCTTTCCAATTCCGGATTGACGCCAATGCCGGCAAACTCACTGATGAAAATAAAGGTGGATACTTAGAATCAGTAATAGAAGAATTGAAAACTAGACTTTCCAAGAAGAAGAAATAAACTAATGAGGAACATTCGGAGGCATTTATTATCAGACCTGTATTATAGCAATCAATCTAATGTCTCTATATCTAATTTAAAGCATAGGTTATAAGATAGCCCACTTGAACATTGAAATAAAGTGGACCTGCGCCTTTAACAATTTTTGCTCTATTTTGTTTTAATGGCCCTGAATTATACTAGAAATCGGCACGCGTTTTAAGGAAAACTTGACAAAATTGTCACTTCAAGTTATTAAATCCAATGAGAGGGTGAGACAATATAAAATTTAAAAAGTATTTTTTATTATTGTACACATTGATTGGCAAAAACGTATTAAAACCCATCATCAGAGTCGCTATCACTACTACTAGACTCAGAGATGTATCCATTAGGTCTTTGAGCATATTCACCGACACCAAATAGAGGACCAACTTTTGTGAGCCAGTTAGAGTCCCATTTCAATCTAGACTCTCTAATAGCGCCATTTTTTAAAGTTTTAAGTAAAGCGTGGTCACTAAACACAAGTTTCAAAGCATCTGCAAGACCCTCGCTATCATCAACAATCAAACCATTTACACCTTCTTTCACAAGTTCCGGCAACCTATATTAACCCTGTTAGTAAAAAAAAAAAACTTTTCCGGAAAAGTGTTAACTTACGCAGGGAAACCAATGGCAATTACTGGCACACCACAACCAAACATGTCTACCACCTTCATAGGCAGATCCCATCCACTGCTAGACTCATGTAAAGAAACACCCAAGTCGGCAGTTCCAAGTACTTTAGGGTAATCGTCAATGCTCAGCCAGACTTGGTGGATAGTTACATTATCCATCTTTTGTCTCTCAATGGCCTCCTTCATTTCATCATACATAGGCCCCTTACCAGTAACAATAACCCTCAGAGGAGGAAACTGGCGTTGAATCTGAGCATTTGCGCTTTTCTGAGTCTTGCTGACTTCGTAGTCATATGCTTTGAGCGCTGACAAAAGTGTGTACAGATTTTCGTCAGGGGTGTAAGAAGTCGAAGTAATCACAATTTTTTCGTTCTTTTTCAAGTCCTTGAAAATAGTGTCTTTATGCTGCTGAATCACAGCCCTTTGCTCGTTATCGTCAAGAGGGTTAAAATTGGAAGCAGGTCTGTCGTAAAGAGGAATGATTCTTCGAGCCCGCATACCAAATTTCTTTTTAAGAACTTGGCCCATTCTAACGGTTACCGTAAAATGACAGTAAGCTTTGTTTCCAAATAGTTGTTCATACCTGTAACTGAGTGTTAGAAAAAAGTGGAAAAGAAATTAGGGATAACTTGTTTAACATACCATTCATAAACTCTGACCAAAATATGGTTGTGTCCAAGCTTGAGTCCTAAGATTGAGTAACCCAGATTGTGCCAGTCAATTAATAATTTTGTACGTCTCGACATGAAAATAATAAAAATCTTCGCAACACCAAGAGTAGGAATAGACGGTGGATTCTTGAATAAGTTTGTTAGTTAATCTTGTTTTTTTCCTGATCTGCACATTTAATCCCCAACACTTACTTGAACCAAAAGAAACTCAGCACCTCTCAATTTCCATAATAAGGAAAGAAGATAATAGTGCTGTAAAATAACTTTTTTGATAGCAAAAAGAATGAACGGCAAGCCCCCTTCGTTTTTGATAACGGGTAACCGATGAATAGATACAATCGGAGAATTGGCGATTTCTGGAATGATTTGACTTCCCTCTGTAAGTTGGCAACACAGTTAGAATGGCAATTACATATGAAAAAAAAAGTATTTTAAAAAAACTTAAACATACCATCATAACCGCATAAGTTTACCTCAACGTTGCCTCTTGCAAGACTTCGAGCGTGGTACATCATTCTGGGCGATCTACCCAAATCCCCCAACACTAGCACAATGGCACGAGCTCTGCGATTTAGCTCTTCAGGAGAAGGTCCCCGTGGCGCAAAAACGTAGAGGCATACAGGAATAAGTAAGTAAATTGCAACTAGCCAGACACCGGCTGTCATTTCTGCCGCCATGATGAAATTGTATTTACTCTGAACTGTTGTTGGAAATTGGACTGATGTTGGTTTTGAATTGCCAAATTTCAGTAGTGGAAAAGCGAAGAAACACTGAAAAAAAAACAGAGTCCATTCTCTCAATTCACCACAAGTCACATGACTGCATATTTAAACTTAACGTCATGGATGAAACTTTAGCACAACTTAAAAGTCTTAAAACATTTTTCTTGTCCATCCTAAATTCCTGATCTTACGTTCAACCACAGAAAAAATCTTGTTGACGGCACGATTAGAACACAATTCGAAATGGGGAATTTAGAGGCCAATCTATCGAAGTCTATTCGTTTTAAAAACAGCAAGCTTCTATGTCAGCTGATATCGCTTGATCATGGAGGCAATCTCAGTACCACCGATGCAACAACCGAAACGGATTTTATCAACGGATTTTCGCGAGTTTTAGATCGAAGACTATCGAATCAAGATCAACAGCTTTGGACAAACCTTGGGGTCAGTATGTTCAACATACAATCAATAAATACCCCCAATTTCACGTCACAAGCGGCTCTTCTGTCTAATATTAACAAAGTTGCTGAAAAATTAGACAAATGGATATTACCAGTTGTTTATAATGCAGCTTCAGAGTTAGTCAGGGTGGCAGCAATACCAGCGCGCACCAACACAGTAAAAGAAAACTTGGAGGAAGCATCACGAATAATCAACAAATCGCTGGTACTGTGTCTGAACGACCGAACTAATCCGTTAGAAAAATCGAGGAAACGTGGAACGTATTTCTTCGCCGCACTTTTACTCAAGGTATACAGAAGACTTGGCGGCGGTACAGCGTTAGCATCAAGTGTTGTTAAAGTTCTAGAGCAGCAACACCGCATAGGAACCCTGGAAAATCCCACATGGTTTCCAAAAGCACATGTCGTCTCAGCCCACTACTATGCGAGCTTAATTCATGTGTCAGCAAGAGAATATGACAAAGCAAAGGATAAATTACGAATTGTGCTCACATTGCTGACCTCGTGCCCTGCATCAGAGCAATCTTTTCTGAAAAAAAATAAGCAGCTGACATTACTGTATTTAATCCCTCTTGAAATCTTATTCACTCGTCAGACTCCGTCAAACATTCTGTGGAAAAATTTCCCGGACATTGCTAAGATCTACCAGGGCTTGGTACATGGATTGAGTAGCGGAGATTTCAAACGCTTCGACGAAGAAATGTTAAACAAAAGACGCTTTCTCGTTAAAAATCAGTTGTATCTTTTGTGGAGTGAAATTCGGGTGTTAATTTATGCTAGACTTTTTCGGAAGGTTTACAACATTAGGGAGCGATCGACGAGGATTTCAACATGGGATTTCGCCAACGCTTGGGCGTACTCAATTGATCGAACCTCCGCTATTTTACCAACGCAACCGTCGACTGATTTCACAAGCGATAGTATCCAGAAACTGAATCAAGTAGAGTGTTATTTAACTCATGCGATTTACATTGGTTTTATGAAAGGGTACATTTCCAGGGAAAGAAGAATTATTGTTTTTAGCAGTAAAGAAGCATTTCCCAAGGTTGAAAAGTATCTCAAAGGCACAGAGACCGTTATTAACCTTACTTAAGTCTCGGAGTGACCACTGGAATGGAGTTAAAAGGCTGATCATATTTTTAGCATAAAACCAGCAATTAAAACCGGGTATCATCTAATTTATTATTTCACTCAAAAGTAAACATGGTCCTTTAAAAAAATTTCTTTTAAGATACTAAAAAAAAAACCAAGCCGAGAAAGATTTTAAATTTACTGCAGTCCCGTTATGACGTTGTACAGCTTTGAAATCGAGACTCGATTAAATTGTACAATATTAGAGTTTGGAAGGGTTTTGGCCACTGGTCACCAACTTGCAAACATTGCTTTGGGGGCGAAAGTTTCGAAAATAAACGATAATCAGTGGGCTGCTACCCCACAAAATAATAAAATAAAAATGATCATATAATTATTATTCTTTATGTAATCATTCGCGGATTAACTAATACAAGTTCCGAGAAAACGAAAATTGAGCTGATTTCTAACCGCGTTGAAGCTTTGCCATGCCCCTATTTTGAACCAATGTAGAAGCTTTTTCTTCTTAAAAAAAATACCCCAGATAACTTACTGAAAAAAAGCAGGATAACAAAAAAAACTAATCAAAATACAACATTTCACTGTTCTTGTGTTACCTTTATATCGAGTGTCAATAGATTGATCAAAGGTATAAATACCCGTCGCTATCCTTTTCTTCTTCTATATTTCTTCTTTGTTAAATATATCCATCAATACTTCTCATCATTCAAACAGATAATTTCAACAGCTTTACAAAAACAAAAAACTATTACCAACCACCCATTCAATATACTTCTACAACTCAACATAAACACAAAATGACTGTTACTTCCCAAGACTCTAACATTGCCATTCAGTTTTTGCCGCTGACTTCGGAGATTTCTGCTCCTTTTATTCCCAAGTTGATAAAAAGCTTGAGAGAAGAATACTCAAACAGTGAGAACGCCATTCTTGACAGTCTACTTGATGAGGCTGATGCTCAAGCTCTCAGAATGAACAAAGAGAGAGCTCTTAGTGATGCATCTGAAATTGTACTGGCAGACCCTCTCCATGCTAGAGCTGATAGCAGCTGAATTTTTTTTTAAAAAAAAAGCTGGCTTCACAGCTTGATTTCATATTTTTTTTCTTTTTTATTTTACTGTTGTTTTTGTTGTTTTATAATTTATTCATGAATTTTCGTTTTAAAAGCCGTCATATATTGTCTATACACTTCATAACTTTTCAAATTAAAGATGATGTTTTTGATTTTTTTGCATTTGGTTCTCCTGATGTTGAGTTAGTGGCATTTAAATGAAATTAAATTTTATCATATTTATTGCTCCCACTTACAGATCTTGTGACCCTGAATCTGAATAATAGGCTGTATGACTTATGTCTAAGTGTTTTTTTTGCTTCACACCTAACCCTAAATAAAATACAGTAATACCTCGTTATCCGGCACCTTGTCAACTGAAAACCCCCGTCAACTGAA
>JAKVQX010000816.1:0-10532 GCA_030463015.1 Geotrichum citri-aurantii
ATCGCCCGTTTTGTCGGGTTCTTTACCGTGCCCCTGGTGGTGGTGCGGCATTTTTTAATTTTCTTTCTCCTGTTCGAGATGAGTTTTATTTGGAATTACATTTATTGATTCTTTGATTCAACCCTTTTTTTTGTTTTGTTTATTTTTATTAGCCACTTGCCACATCACCATGTTTCCTTCCCCGAATCTTGCTTATTAATATATTTTTCTTCGTAGGATGCTGGACTTGTCGAAGACGCGGCTACAAGTGCGATGAAGGCAAACCATATTGCTACAACTGTACTCGACTCAACTTAGCTTGCGAAGGTTACGGAATACGACTTAAATGGCAAGACGAAATATCTCACCGACATTCAAACAAAGGGAAAGGTAAGGAATTTCGCCTAATCGAATGCAATTCTTAGATCATTTATTGATGCTTTCATTTTCACTATACTCCTTTTTTATTGTTATTTGACTAATTTTTTTCCTACTGCGGTTACTTAGGCAAGAACTCCAATCCGACATCGCCAGCTACTATCACAGCCCCACTAATTCCTCAATATTCATTTTACGTTCACCAGCCGCCAGGTCTCACTTCAGTTTTTGATCCAAACCAGCCGACTGCTTCTTACCTAACACCAACATCTTCAGCATCTTCATCCACATCAATCCCATGGAACCACTCTACTACCCCTAATAATGGCAATCTTCAAATTAACCAATACCAGCCATCAACTAACCATTTTCAACAACTTCCACCTGTACATACTGAACCGTCACAAACGCTGTTACCTCCACTACCCACCGGACCTGCCCAGTTTTCTCAGCAGTCAAATCACCTCCCCCAACTAGCATCAAATTTTTACTACTATCCCCAGCAACAGCAACAAAAGCAGCAACGCCAACAGCAGCAAATGCTTGCATCATCACAATACTCAGCCCATAGCTCTAGCAATGATAACCATATCGGAGTACCGCCATCGTCGTCTACACGCTCTTCGCTGCCACCGGCGCCTGGACCGGCAACCGCGACACCGGGATATGCCGTTGTACCAGAGCAATCCATGTTGACACCTCTCCCTTCTTTGTTATCCGCTAACAGTGTTTTGCCGCCTCCCCCTCATCATCCTTACAACTTTGAAAACAATCAACTGCTCAAGGCCTGTCTCGACCACTACCGAATGTACAAAGAAACCCGCATTCCAGTTTTGCTTCCCGATAAAGGATTTCTTCGAATTATTGATGACTACATTCCTTTACATGAACCTCTTGCTTACGCGGTTGCTAGTTTAGCTGCACGCAGCTTAATCACAACTTACACACAGGTTTCTGTTGATTTTAAAATTAAAGCGTTGAATTTGCTCCGTCACGACCTAGTTCAGAAAGGAGTGTCAGAATATTCTATTGCGTGCATGCTTGTGCTCGGCAACATTGAAATGAATGAGCAGCGAATAGATTCGTGGTTACAACATTTAGAAGGGGCTTGTAAGGGAGTTTCTGAGATTCTTGCCAACAACAGCGTTTTCGAGCGACCTGAAAACTACAGCAACTTTGTTGTACTTTTAGACGCAGTTGCTTATCAAGATGTTGTATCAGGAATTTCGAGAGGATTAAGACCACAGCTGCACGAAATATATCACAACAAGTGGCGGAAATTAAAGATATCCGGCAACTACTACAATGCAATCCGGCCGCTCGTGGCAATTATTTCCGACATAATGGTTTTCTGCGCCGAATTGCATGAGCAGTACCCAACAGTCACTGTCAATAGTAAGGTTGAGCCACCGCAGCAGATTATTCTAGACCCAATTCCACACAACACACCTATTCCATTGTACCATCCAGTCGACAAAAGATATTTTAACAAGGATCAGAACCAACGTCTCAAGGATATCTGGGATAGAATTAACAGTATTGTAATTTTGCGGGACCTACCTGAAGCAATTCAAAAGATGGTTGAGTCATGCAAATACACGCTAATGCTGTTTTACAGTCTCAAGCTAGATTCGGATGAGTACGGATACACGCTAAGCGACAAGGTTCAAGAGTACCGCAGGCGAGTTATGAACTGCTACAGCTCGATTGAGACGTCTTCAACGGTCACGGTGTCGCAAACACTTGTTTTGTGGATGGTAGGCATCACAACAGAGACAAAGCAGGATCAGACGGTGATTATGGAAAAAATCAGTGTTTTGTACGACAAGGTGCCACGCGCGTCTTTGTACAATGTGATGAACTATTTGAATATATTGTGGAGGATGAGAGAGGATCGAGTAAACTACGGGCGTTACACGATACGAGATATCATGACCATTTTAACAGAACGAACTGGGTACCAGATCACTTTGTAGAATGACCCGCAGCTACCATCTTTACATTGAAAACTGGGTTCAACTTTCTTTTATAATTGTTTAAGTTTTTAGCAACAAGTGTCAAAATAGAATCATGTGATAGAATCTTATTCAGTTTGAAACAGAGGGCAATTTATAGTGAAAGCTTCAAAAATGAGTGCATAAGAAGTAAACCACAGGCTCAAAATAAATCATGGCCGCATTTCAATGTCGGCCGTAAGGGGAAAAAAGTAAGCACATGAAAAAAAAAAAAAAAAAAGTATGAAGTAAAAATAGCAGCATAAGTGTGACAACGTTGAGGCATCTAACATTTTAATCATGTGACATTGTGAAATGAGGTTAACTTTAAAAAAAAACTTTTTTCCGAAAAAAGACAGCATCAGCCAAATAACCATTAAAGAGAACTTAAGACTATTAAATCAAAATTTAGCATCTAATGAGAGAAAAAAATTCTTGGATCTTTTAGAAAAGTAGCGTATGCTAGATTCAAGATAAAAGAGGAAGAAGAGAAAAAAATTTGTACAAGTAAACTGAGAAACATCTTTCTTGAAAACGGTTTATTAGCGACGGTTTTAAAAGCTTTATTTTGAGCTCTCCAGAGACTGGAGAAGTCAGAAACTAAAAAAATTGAAAAATTAATTAATTTTGACTTTGAGGGACCTTTTGGTTGGTTTTAAATTTAGCGATGGACAAATTGACAATAAGCGGTCCAAAGGATCTTTTAACTGTGGCGTTAAAACCTTTGTTGGCAGCCATAGTGTGTGTGTGTGTCGATGTTTAGAATGACTTGAGGTTTAAAAATTAATTAGAGTTTAAAATTCTTAACTAAGCATATTATAATTTTAGCAGTGAGTATTACATCATCTCATCAGTTGACCTTTATGTCACTGCAGTAGAAACCCCGGAATTGAACGGAAGCGATGAAGAAAAAGACGCGTTTTATTGTAATGTCCACTATAAACCTTATAATCAGTATGGAAAATTAAATTTTAATAAATAAAAATTTGAAAATTTTTAGAGGAAAAAAATCAAAACATTAAGGGCAATGTCCCAAATGGGTAATTTGCGCGAGTTTTGGCATATTTTTTGATTTCCGAGTTAGTGTAAAGCGAGAGGTTGTTTGTGTGGTGTTATGTCATCCAATGTAGTCACAGTTACATAATACAGACGAAAAGGGTATGTGAAAGATTTCTGCAAAAAAAAAAAAAAAATTAAAAACACGAGGGAAAGAACAACAGCAGCGCTTGAAGGAAACCAGTGCTTTTGAAAAAGACAAGATTTAATGAAAAAAAAAAAAAAAAAAATTATAATAATAACAATAAAAATTTTAGTAGTTAATTGAAGTAAAAAAAAATCATTCAAGTATAATTAAAAAATTTTATGCCGTCTCTTTTTTCATTTAAATATCAAAAAGAATCCTCTCAACCAAAAAATTTTGTCCTCTTCTTATTCTTCTTCTTCCTTTTCTTTTTCTGGTTTTCCTTTTTTTGAATCTCATCATCACTAACTCATTCAACCTCCCCTTAAACCAGTATGTAATAAATTTTTCACCTTGTTGTGTCTTAAAGTGTCAGTACTAAATCAGTTATGTTTGTGTGTTTAGCCTTACTTCCTCCTTTCTTCTCTTCCCTCCCCCCAAACTGACTGTGCGATTTGTTTCATTTCTTTTCGTTTACAAGTCAAGTTTTTTATTCTTTTCCTCTTTTTTTTCCTCTACTATCTATTAATTGTTATTCTGAGCGTCAATTTCCGTAATAAATTGATCTTCAACTCCTAAAAGTTCAACTACCAAACCCCCCGTTTTCGTATCTTCTCGACACCCTTTTTTTCTTTTCACTGGCAAAAGACTACCTAATCCTCTTTTTACTACTCCTTTTCAGTGTGTTATATGACCAATCGACATTTATATCTATATGTATACCCCCAAATATACATATTACATCGACCATATTTATAATAATAATAGTAATAATAATTTCCCCGACCAATTTTGCAGCCAAGTAAGAATATCAAATGATGGAGGTAAAATCGTCTCTAGCTTCGGTTCCAAAAGCGAATCTCGCAAAGCCTAAATACGTCCCAATTAGGCCCTTTCGACCGCTCTTACCTAAGCCTTCTCCGGTTGCTGCCGTTGCCCAGCCACAACAACTGCTCCAATCAAGTCAGCAACAGCCGTCCCAGCAGTACCAGCAGAAGATAAAGCCTAACCAGCTTTCAAAGGTCACCAAGGCGAAAAAGGCACCTAACGCTTCTAAACAAAAGAAACAGATTTTAACCAAAAAGTCCGTCAGTAATGAAATCAATAATGTCTCTAATGATTCTACGACCATAATGAAAAAACCTAAAAAATCTTCCAAGAAGGCTCAGTTAAAGCAGGAGCAGAAGCAACAGCAGTTGAAAGCCCAACTCAAGATTCAACAGCAGCAGCAGCCTCCTATGATGATTTCCTCGATCTCGCCTGCTTCTTTGACCGAGTCGCTTTCTTCTCCTGAGCCAGAATCTCCCTCGACTGCAATCATCGTCGGCCCCAAGGCCACCGATACTGATAGTGGGGCCTCAGTTTCCACCTGGGCGACAGAAACCGCCAACGAAATTCTGGCTGCTTCTATTACCGAAGACTTTTTCTGGCTCTCACCCAAGAGCCTTGCCTCTGAACCGTCGTCCATTGTTGTCAATGACTCGCTGTCATTGGATTTTCAGCCTGAAGACGATGACGATGACTACTTTTCAATGGGCTCGTCTTCTGCTACAAGTATCACTACCATTGGTGATGATTATGATGATGTTGACGTCAAACCCCGTTTTAATGATTACGATGATGACCTTATTAACAACAAGATTATTATGAACGCTGCAGCTGCGTCTGCAGACTCGGAGTCGGTAATGCTCAAAAACTTTTCTCCAGAACCGTTTTGTTCTTTTGAGTTTTCCCCCGAGTCCGTTTTTAAAAACGGTGACGATGTTAATGACCCATATGGGTTCTTGGACTTGGCCATTAACATTTAAAAAAATTGTTACATGCAGGAAACAATAGTGAAGTTTACCCATCCTACGATTGAATAAGAAAAAAAATAGATTAAAAAGGGAGAGAAAAATAGTATTTAACTTTAAATGTAAAAATATAAAAGATGATGGCCATGTGTGCAAAATTAGAAACTATAGTGAGCTACAGATACAAATAAAAATTATTGATAACAGATCATTCAAAAAATTTAAAAAAAAACGGTAACTGGAACAGTTAATTTTTGTTCACAAGCAAATAAAAAACGAAGGCTTGAAAAAACTGTGCCGTCTTGCGGCGTTAGCCTTCATGTGCCCCTGATCTTTTCTCTCGGATTTTATAATTGTTTTTTTTTTTAAATTCTAGCACGTCGTACTATTAGTAGTATTAGTTATGTTAATCCAGAATAATATCTGAGATAACTTTACTTAAATCACTCACTCAACAACCTGTGGCTGCTGATCAGGTTGCTGGTCAGGCTGTTGGTCAGGCTGCTGCTGCTGTAAATACTCCCATGGCGGCCGTAACACTCTGATACCCCCACTAATACTCGGATAAATGTCCTCCAGGAAAAAAACCATGTGGCCCACAAAAATACCGATTAATTCATTCTTGATTGACGATGACTTAACAACGGCTGAAAACAGTATCATGACCCACGGCAGATAAGTCGCAGAAAAGGCAAACAAACCCAACACAGTGAGCTGCTCTTGCGGGTTTCGGCGAGCCCAGAGGTAGATGAGGGCGTTGGCGAGGTAAGGTCCTAGAAGCGGTGACGTGTCAAACGGAAGGTAGCTCACCAAGAGCACAATCAACGTTGAAATTACAGTTATTAGCCACATATACTGCGGAGCTCTATTCATGTAAAAACTTTCCTCGAGAATCCGGCTATATCGCGCTACAAAATAGGCGTACATGAGCAAGTTGATATTGAAGGGGCCAAAGTAGACAAACGACGTGAATAACCGCCAGAATTCGTGGCTTGAAACCACTCGTTTGTAATTGAACAGCAGATCAAACTGGTTCACAAGATTGCACTGCTCGAGAATTGACACGACTGTGATAGCGGCAGTCCAAGCCCTAGTCACGGGTGGGATCTCCTGGATCCATTCAATCGGCATTCGTTCCATTGTGAATAACAAAAAAAAAAAAAAAAAAAAGTGTGCTAATGAATAAAAAAAATGAAAAAAAAATTAAAATTAGACAGGTACACAAAAATAGTGTAGCCAATTGGGGCAAATGTTTGAAGCGTCTTTCGTTGCAATTAAATCAAATAGTAGAAAAAAGTAGTCAACTTCAAAGAATGATGTTTTGTAGGAGATGCCTAGCGGATATTAAAAAAATTCGAATGGAAGTGTGAAATGTCGTTGCTGAAGGAAGAGTGGCATTTTGAAATTTTGGATCTTCATTTTTTGTTTTAGCTAAGAACCTCACGTGATTGATAGCGATTCCTAACTTTAGCCACCAGTTCTGGTTAAATTTGCTTCTCCCCTTAAAACAATTGATGTCGAAGTCCATCAAAAGGCCAGGCAAGTGGTTGGCAAGAAATTGTTTAGTTTTCGGAGAGCAGCGAGGGGTCATTGACATAACAAGAAACTTATTCTTATGCTCATCAGTAATTCAAGATGAAATGAGAACACGATGAGAAAGCAACACTTGACACCAAGAGTCAGATTTCAACACCCCAAAACATCACAGATGAAAAGTGACTGAAGGAAATTCATTTTCACTTTGCTTTTTATATCAGTTAAAATTTCAATAAAAGTAGTTTAAAAAAAATGGTATGCGTTCAATTTAAATCTGGCTTTTATGGCCACATCATTTTCTGCCCACTCAAGTTGTGCCAACGACTGTGCTCTTGATTCCACGTAACTGAAACCCCGTTTTGCGGGACAATTCAAAATTTAAGATCAAACTCTTTTGATTTTGAGGTTCCTTCAGAGGGAAAAAAACATTTTCAAAGATTATAACAAAATGAGGTGGGTTCAATATCATGTAGCATGTCGTCAAGCTATGTTTGAAGAACTTAACACTGCAAGTAGGTAATTAAATTGAAGACTGTAAGGCTGAGTGTGAGACCAAAGCTGGTAAAATTGAGTCGGGACTTGGCTGACACTCAAGTTTGGTTTTTGTTAATGTAAACCTGGTTAAAAAGCCATACAATGGGGAAAAAAACTTCTTCTAAGGATACCACAGCAAAATGGCATTTTGCTACCAAAATGTATAAAGGTAATATGCGTAGTTTTTAAAAGTTCTTAACTTATCACGGAATCTGACTCAACTGATTTTGAACTGTTTATCAAAATGCCCTGAGACACTGTCATGTTGAACCTAATTTACTGGATCGCGCTCAGAACAAAACCAGTTTGAAAGCAGTCTGTTTTGCAAAGCCGAAGGCGGTCCGGTGGCTGAACCAGAACGGCTAAACCCAGCCTAATGTCTCTTTGAGTCTCACATGCAGGAGACCTGCCACAACACCACCAGCTGGTAATCCGCTGTATTAGTAGCCACGCAAAATGTGTGTTCTTTTTAACATTGTCGCAGATGTCAGTGTTTGAACTAATACGCTTACTGAACAGTGAATGAGATGTAGTCAAGGGCAGGTTCTTTCCAATTGCACAAGTTGCTTAACGCTGGTGTTGCTGCCGACTACATTGTTAGGCTCATTGCGAGTAGTAGCAAAATCGGCTCAATTTCTTACACATCAAATGAAGACAAAAACAATCAAAAAAACTCATTGATTAAAAAGAACATTGATTTTAAAATCAAAAGTTTTTTTGATACAAAAAAAAGCGTTCTTAACGCGCAATTTTGTTTTTAAATTCATTTCGCCATAACTACTCTTAACTGACCACGATACTATAACAAAGTGCGGTTCAAAATGCCTTCTGTCTTCTTCAACGCTTAGCAAACTCCTTTTTGCAATCAAACTTTAACAATTTTTCAAGGTGGTCGCTCATTCTAAGAAATGTGTTTGTCAACTCCAATAATTTACTTGACTGAAAAAAAAAGATTTCATAGATTGCTTTTGGCCGGCTATCTGTAGGAAACAAAATTATTAACGGTATTTACAGTTCTATACACAATGTTTGAGCTACCATCTGCACCAGCTCCATGATCCCGAGCGACCTCAGTCCCCTCCGGACGTCGTCTTCTCACTGAAGTCTGTTTTTTTGTCCTGCCTTCGCCTTTTGTTATGGTTCTGTCTACATTCATTTTCTCCGTTCTCTAACCTTTACGTCATTCCAAGCCTTTAAATTTAGTTACGGCTTTTTTTTTTTGCCTGCTCACTGCGGTCTTATCTAAATGATCGATCAGCTTCATTTTACAATCTTTTTTCTTTCAACCATACATAGAACTTCTGTTTCAATTTGGGCCTGTTCATTTACGTACAATGCAAATTGAAGCTGTGTGACCAGTTTGATTGAGGTATTTACGTATAATCTAAGATCATGGGTTATAATTTTCACAAGGGAAGTTTTCAATTAAATCAATTTTTTTGCAGAATGGCATGGCTTAACTTCTATGCTGGTGCACGCCTCAACTCATAAAAGTTTGCGCAAGTTATAGACAGCCCGAGATACTTTATTTTGACTTCAAACACCGGCAGTTAAAAAAAACTTCCACCCCAGTTGCGTTTTTTTATTGAGACCAATATTATGGGGGCTCTCTTCTCTACTAAGAAGTCTTGTGACTCATGGAAAAATTCCGGTCTTCCTAAAATTTTGCGCACACGGGTAAAGGCACACTCCAAATAGCTTTAAGCCTAAGTAAAGTTTTCTCTGTAAAAACCTACCAATATAAACCTAGATAAAAACTATAGAAGTGGTATGCAATTATCTGCGGAAATAATTGAGCTCAAGTGTGTGAACTCTGTCGGCGCCATTCAAGATGATGCAAAGAGTTGCTAAGATCCAGCCAGCGGACATAACAGTTAATAAATCCGCGACCGATTCACCGTTAGAGCTATTTGAGCTTTAAACCCAAGAAACCCTTTTTTCGTGAGCTTGCCAACCGCAAACAGCCGGCTGAAGGCAACTTTGAAGAACCGTTTACAATTCTTTTGTGATCATGGTTTTGTGTGTGTGACTTTTTTGATGCAGGGACAATTCACAGTAATTCTGAAAATGTCAACTCCGAAGTTAATTTTTGCTTTGCAACATAGACATGCCAAATTGAAAGCTTATAATTAACTCAATCACGACGCAAAAAATTAAAAACACAACAACAATGCAACGCTAGATTTTCTAATTTTTGAGATCTAAGATTTAAATCATGTTTACTTGAGAAATTAGATAAATATTTAAATTTTTTGAAAAACTTATTGTCGGGCCTGCCAGCTCAGTTAGTGGGTTTTTTCTTTTCTCCTAAGTTTAGTCCAAACAGCTTCTACAGCCAACATTAGTGTCCTAGTTTGGCTTTGATGAGCATTGCTAGTGAGCTACAAAAACAATGACAAAAACATTGAAAACAGATAATTACAATCAAACAAAACGCATTTAAAAATATGTTGATTTTGCTCTATTTTTTTTTTTTTTTGAAAATAGTAGAGTTTGTGGGCGTGTCCAGCAACGACGGACGACGGCTAGCGATTGATGCTTTTTTTGTACTTTAAATATGCTATTGAATAAAAATAAGTTTCTTTCTTAGTTTATTTCAATAGTTAGCTTTTCTGTAAAACCATAAGTAGTTTTGATTAGGACATCAAATTCAATGGAAGTTGGTTCACTTAGCAAGTAAATATACTTTTTTAAAATCACAACTCATGTAGTTCAACTAATCTAGTTCCGACGGTGCACAAATTCCCTTTTTTCTAGTATTAGTTGAATTATGGGCAACACCTTAACACAAGAAATCATTAAAATATTTATATGGATAGATGCTAGAACTTCTAACTTGCGCTGATAGCCATATAATACGATATCAATTTAAGGGAACATTTGAAATCTAATTTTTTTTTTTTTTTCGTGTAGAAAATGCTCTGATTGGTTTTTGTAACTTCTAAAAGATATCAATGGAGGTTATAATTTTTACTGTGTTGATTTGGAGCTAATAAAAATGAAAATTTCCCATTTTTCCGTTCTTTAGTAGTAGTAATATCTATCTTTTATTCTCGCTTACTTAGCTTTATACACTGGTTCATATGGATTATATACAGTCACCTACCTCCTCCCTATTCCCAGCGTCCTTGCTTCGTA
>JAKVQX010000817.1:0-10500 GCA_030463015.1 Geotrichum citri-aurantii
AAAAAAAAAAAAAAAAAAAAAAAAAAAAAAAAAAAAAAAAAAAAAAAAAAAAACTTCTTAATGGAAGGAGAGGGTGTAGGGAAATACGGGACGCTCAATTGACGTCTCAGAAACAACTTGTTTGTGTGTGAAAGTATTGAGAAACGCTATTGTGAGGGTGTCATTGCATAAACTGTTTTTTTTTTAAAAACTATTTATAAAAAATTGTTTTTTTTTAATACACTAAATTTTTTTTTGATGTTTCTAGAATTGATCAATTTTTTTGTTTACTGTTATTCAAAAATGAAGAAAAAAGTGTCCGAATCAACTAATAATAACTAGTATAAGTCTTTTTTCAAATTACATCAAGGGAAACACAATCTGTAACAATAAAAAGACACACATCTTATAATGTGATTGAAAATAAAACTCATGAAAAAACTTATCAAAACATTAAACAAAAAATTTGATAAGATGGTTCAAAAAGGTGGTAATTCTATAAATACCTGAATCATCCAGTAGACAAATTTATGGAACATGTATTTTATACATGATGTGTTTCAGTCATGATTTCATTTCCTTCAATGTCAACTTGCCTTGGCTTGGACTCAAATTGCTAAGATCGGCCACCCATAAATTTGATAAAACAGAAACTCAGCAAAAAAAAATTAAAACTAATTTCTAAGTTCCTTTTTTGACGGTTTTCTTTTCTTCCTTGTGTTGCATCAGGTAATTTTCAATCGGGGTTTATGATCAAGAGAATTGGACCGTGGAGCGTGTTTTGTTATTAGACCTTCCAAATTAATTTTTTTTTGTGTCACAAATATAAAGAATCCACTAAGGACTGCCTCCTTGCTAAACAAAAAAAAAAAGCATCCCCAATTTTTGTTTAATGGACTTTTTGTCAGACCATTTAACGATGCCTTAGTCGGAAAAAATATATAACTTATATCAGTTTTGATCTTCAATCTCCATAGTTTTTTTTTTTTTTTTTCATTTTTGCAACTTCACAAGAGCAAAGACGCCTAAAAGCTGACATCGTTTCAAAATTCTTTCAAAAAAATTTATTGCAAAGTGTTTTTGATTCCAACTTATTATGTATATGAATAAAAAAAAAGTATACTAGAAATTTTTTAACGTTCTTTAATTAATCTTTTTTGTTGAAGAAGAAGAAAAATGATTGGTGATTGGATTGGAATTTTTTTTTTTTGACATAATGGTTCTGCCGTTGCCATACTACGTGTACGTATATTTGTAAAAGAAGCAAAGATTTAACTCAAACGTTGAAATTGTAACAGTTTTATTTTTTTTGGTTAAAAAGTCTGGATTGGTTGGATGTATTGGTTTTACTTTTTATTTGAGGTTGAAATTGTTACACAAGTTATATAGTTTAAGATGGATGGTTTACAATAGAATAAAAGAAAAAAAAAAAACAGGAATACAAAAACGATATCAAAAACCGTTCAGTTTAAATAGTTAATGTACTGTAGAAACCACGACTATTGCGTTTTTTTAAAAAGATATTTACCAAGCAAAACGGACAAACACCAACACACAAAAGAAAAGAAAAAAAAAAAAAGAGAGTACAAAATAGTCACGTTAACCGTTGGATCGTGGAGAAATACAGTTGGTGGCGCCCTCAAAAAAAAAAAAAAACCTGCATTGATGTACTTATATTGGTTTTCATGCTTCTCTTACCTTTTTTTAAAAATAATTGAAAAGTGATGAAATCTTGAAATATTGAACAAGACTTCTTTTTTTTAAAACCTCTCTCTAAATAGGAACTCTGTTATTTTACAAGAAAAGCTGATAGTTCTCCGTACTTAGTCTATCGCGTATTTATGCGTGAATGAATGTACATGTGTTAATGCGTGTGTTTTTATGAACGTGTGCGTGTGTTTAGAGTCCGAGACAATTGGACCTGACCCGGAACAATTTAACCTCTGAATATCACCACACATCTAATTCACATGAGTGTGTGTTTAGTTAAATGTACGCATCTGTTGATATTATTACCATCCCCAGAAGTATATGCCCTGGCAAAAAAAAAAAATTTTTTGTCAAGTCAAACCCATTTGCACACTCTCACCATTCGAAGGATAAATCAAGTTATTCTATTTATTTTTTAAAAAAAAGTTCCGGGAATGATTTAAAAAAAGAAAGTTTTTGGTAAACTGAAAAATGAAAAAAAAAAAAAAAATAAAAATAAAAATAAAAATAATTCATCTGATCATCATATCCAGTTCCTGCGTCATCTTACCCACTCCCTCTTCTTTTTCCTCTTCTTCTATTCTTCTTTCTTTTTTTTCCTCTTCTTCTTCTTTTTGTTGCTAATGTCTTAATTACACGCACAGGGAAAGATCTAAAAAACTGGCTACGCGCACTATCAGCACCATCTCTTATTTATTTTGTTTTCCTTGTTTTTCTCTCTTTCTTTAGGCTGAGCATGACTAAAGACACTGATTCCGCCGCACAGTCTGACCACATTGGGACGACACGGTTTGAACCCGATCCCAGCATTAAAGCCATCCTCGTTACGGGTGGCCTCGGTTTCATGTAAGAAAAAACGACACACCATATTTTTTTTGTCGATGTTTTTTTTTTTTTCAAACTCTCCTAAGGGTCCACTTTCTTAACTAACCCCTTCTCTAGTCCCTCGTGGCTGCTGAGGCACCTTGTTTTGACCTACCCCGAGTACCTTATCGTGTGCTACGATAACGAGGGCTACTGCGCGTCGCGCAATAACGTGGCAGGGGTCGCCGACCGGCCCAATTTCCGGCTCGAGCTCGGCGACGTCTGCGACGCGGCGGCATTAGGCGCCGTGCTCGATCGCCACGCCATTGACACGGTGGTGCACCTGGCCGCGGAGTCGCACGTGGACCATTCGTTCGGCGACCCGTTCCGGTTCACGCAGACCAACGTGGTGGGCACCCAGGTGCTGCTAGAGGCCGTAAAGGCGCGCGCGCCGCGCGTGCGCCGGTTCATCCACATGTCCACTGACGAGGTATACGGCGAAGTCGCCGGCGCCGCAGACCTGACCGAGGCTGCCATCCTCGCGCCCACCAACCCCTACGCCGCGTCCAAGGCCGCCGGCGACATGCTCGTTGGCGCCTACCTCAAGAGCTTTGGCGTGCCCGCCATCGTCGTGCGCTGCAACAACGTCTACGGCCCGCTCCAGTTCCCGGAGAAAATCATCCCCAAGTTTGTGCGCCTGCTGCAGCGCGGCCGCGCATGCACGCTGCACGGGTCGGGGCGCAATACGCGGCGCTACCTGTACGCGTCCGACGCCGTCAACGGGCTAGACACTGTGCTGCACCGCGGCCGCGTCGGCAGCATCTACAACGTGGGCTCCGATACCGAGGTCGCCAACGTCGACATCTGCCGCGCGCTCGTGCGTGTGTTCCGTGAGCGCGGTCTGCTGCCGCCCGCCGCCGCCGCCAGTAACAAGGCAGCGGCGGCAGCAAAGGGCGCGATAGAAGTTGGCAACGACGACGACTACGAATATATAGAGTATACGGCCGACCGGCCGTTTAACGACGCACGCTACGCGATTGACTCGGCCAAGCTGCGGCAGCTGGGCTGGGCGCCGGAGGTCGGGTTTGACGAGGGTCTGCAGCGCACGGTAGACTGGTACATTGAGCACGACGACAGCTGGTGGGCGCGTAATCTAGACAAGCAATGCAAAGGCAACGGCCAAGACATAAAAAACGGTCTTTGAGAACATTGGCTTGGAAAGAAGCCAACCTCAACACAAACGAGAATAAAGATACTACCACTATTACTTATACTATAATTAATGACGCAAACACACAATCTCTGCTAGAAAGGAATTTTTAAAAACGTTGAAATAGGGTAGAAAAAAAAAACAACTGAACAAATAGAGTGGGCATTATTGATGAAAATTTGAGAAACTTATAAAATAGATTAATATATACTATAATTGTGACAATAATATTAATGCTAATGATGATGATATTAAAGATGCTGGTAATGAAAGTCTTAAAGATTTCAGAGGACATATACATTTAATATATCCATCCCCTATTACTTAAATTGATTTTTTTTTTTTGGTTATTGTTCATGGCACGCGGCACGAAGAAGAAACACAACTTGTTTCACCCCTCCCCAGCTAATCCAACTGGTCCAGCTCTTCGAGCCTGTCCAGGACCACCTTTTTCGACGTTTCCTCAATCTCTCCGGCCAAAAACACCTCATCGAGTATCGTATAGACCTTGAAAAAATTAAACACCAAATCCAACTCACACACGTTTCGAAAGTACGTGTCTAGCACCTCCACAAACAGGTGTATCGCCTCCAAGTAAAACAGTTCGTTGTCGGCCTCGTCCACGCTAGCACAGAAAAACAGGCCCGCGTATCGCCGGTATATCACTTTGGAGTTTTGGAATTCGACAAAATTGGATTGGAACTTTTGGTCCCGCGATGCCACCAGCCGATGCACATCGCCCTTGATTTTCAGTTTTTCGTCGTCCTGAAAAATAAATTTTAAAAAAAGTTTTGTTAATATCATTCTGGAATTGTTTCTCGGTCTCAATCGGGCCACGCTCGGTGCTGGACCTCCGCAAGTCCCCCTGCTTTTTTTTTGTTTTTTTTTTAAACTCACCTCGTATGGACTGTACCATTTTGCCAGCCGAGTCTTTCCCTGTCGGTTTTGTATTAATATAAACTGCAGCACCATTGTGTATGTTATTTGTAGATGTTTTGGGTATGCGCGCGCGCGAATGTGTGTGTGTGTGATTGTCTAAGGGTTTGAAAAGTGTCGGGTTGTTGTTGTTGTTGTTGTTGTTGTTGTGACCGGTATCAGAGAGACAGAAGGAGTGAAAGGGAAACATCTGGCAAGGTGGTCTTCTCAAAACAAAATGTAAGAGGTCACGTGAAAACAACTACTAAAGGCAACACATATTATTTCAAGCTCAAACCTACACACACACACATTCATAAGTCATTATTTTACACTCTTTTAAGTCGGTTTTGCTTGATTCAAATTTCATGATAGAAGAGGGAAAAAAAAAAAAAAAAAAACGGATCCAGTTGACCATCATCTAAGATTATAACTTATTTTTTTGTGTTGGAAAAAATACATATATAATCATGAACGGAAAAACAATAAACCCCACGCACAATCAGCTGCTAAAGCAACTAAATCAGATAAATAAAAGAAAATAAAAGCAAATATATATTTCTGATCCAGAGAGAGATTTAGAACTGCAGGGCCTGACCCTTCTGCTTCTTGTCACCACCAAGCTCAAAGTGCTTGCATCTCTTGAGAGGGAGCTGAGCCTTGACCTTGCAGACAGTGCACTCCAGTCTAAGGACAACCTTCTTGGTGGTCTTAGCCTTCTTGTGGAAGATCTGCTTGGTCTGACCACCGTAACCGCTCTGCTTTCTGTCGTAACGACGCTTACCCTGGGCGTAAAGGGAGGCCTTACCGGCCTTGTACTGGGTAACCTTGTGCTGGGTGTGCTTGCGGCACTCCTTGCCCTTGCAGTAAGTCTTTCTGGTCTTGGGAATGTTAACTGCAGCAAGGTGTTAGCATAAATCAAGATAGACAATAGATTATGATTTGAAATAGAAAAAAAAAATTGGCATAAAGCTGATGGTCAATGTTGGGGTGAGTTAGGGTAGGTCGTAGTGGTAAAATTCTTAATCATCAAATAGGTCGAAGAGCTTTTGTTAAGCGTTCAAACAAAAATAATACTTGGCGGAACCAGTTTCAATAGATTTTCCAAAACAAAAAACATTTGTCGTCTTCCTCTACTAAATCACGGGCGGTTTCAATAATCGATTCATCGCAGTGCAAAAATAAGTAACATGCACATTAATATATCCAAAAAAAGTGTCTTCGTCCGGATCGCCGTAGCTTGAGCAAAGAAAAAGCCGTGTGTGTATCGTTCATAATTATTATTTTAATCAACAGTTGTCGTCTTTATTGTAATAGAAAAATCGGCGCACCAAAACCCTTTCTCTCTTCAACTCCCCCCGACCAAAGTCCTTCAACATTGCAAATCCCATCAAGAAAGAAAAAAAAATTTCTTAATTTTTCAAAAAAATTAATGAAAATGACATACCCATTTTTAATGATGTGGATTCGACAAAAAGTGCGGGTTGTAGATGGATATATCAACGACGACAAAGTGTGAAAAGGGGAGGGAAAGGGAAAAAAAAAAAAAAAAAAAAAAAAAGTGAGAAAATGGAAATTTAAGAAAATTTTTCACATACAAAATTAAAATTAGTTCTGTGTGTGTTTCTCATCTACAAGCCAAATGGGTTGCCAAGTGTATTTTCACTGTTTCTACAACAAAATTACAAAAAATACCAAAAAAATTTCATTAAATTCATTGAATGGTTTAACCTAACCCTATTTTGTGATTTATTACATAAGTCAACTTAGTAATGCGTTTTTCTCACTAAATTTCAATACCAGAATAAACTCATCTAAAAATTAAAATAAAAAATTAAGTAATTCAGAAAAGTTTAAAAAAAAATGAAAATAAAAGTTGTAGTGAAACAGTTGAGATCATGTGATCTAGAACATTATATTTCGTTGTCCTAAAAAAGAAACTATTCTGGTGACTGCTATTTTCCTTAAAAAGAACAAAATGCTCACGTGACAAAACACTTTGTAAATTTTAATTCTCACGTACATACTCTTAGTTCAAATCTATCCAGCTTATTCTTGCAGTATCGCAAGTTTAAAATCATGGGTTTATATAAATGATACCAGATTGTATACATCCTAATATATAATGTACTATAGCTATTGCCTTGACTACATTAGTCAGTGGTCCAGACGCCGCTGGCGAACGCGCAGAAGGGCGTCGGAGTGTTAAACCCCTTAAGGACGCCGGGCATTTTGATGATGCGGTGGACCCAAGCCGCCAGTGCTGGATACTCTTTCTTAACGTCGATTTCGAGCAAGTAGGCGACAATAACAGAGGTAACGTTGATGATATCAGCAATTGACACATGGTTGCCGACAAGGAAGCCCGAATTGTTCTCCAAGAGACGGCGCTCGAGCACGGTGTAGAGACGGCGGATTTCATCGACATAGTATTGCTGAATACCGTGCCCAATCTTTTTCTGGGCAAAGATGTTGCAGTTGTATTGGGCTTGCATCGGTCCCACGCTAGCATTTTGGACAAATAGCCATTCTATGGTTTCAAAATACTCGGGCGATCCGCGTGAAAAGGACAGAACGTGGTTCTTGTCGTATTTTTCAGTCAAGTAAAAAAGGATGGCGCCGGACTCAAATACCTTGATACCCTCTCCCTTGGTGTTGTCAACAATGGCAGGGATGTGGCCATTGGGATTGACATTTTGGATGAACCACTCCGACTTTTGGATTCCGGTGGTTAGGTCAATGTTGTAGGTTTTGAATGGGATATTCAACAACTCAAGTGCAATTGGGATCTTGACACCGTTCGAGGTGCTACAAGTGTACAGCGTGATACCGTCCTCAATGGGTGCGTATTCTTTGGGGAATCCGACTGCGGGGGGTGTAGATTTGGACATTGTGATTGAAAGCTGTGTAATAGGCAATTTCGAAGGAAAAAATTGAAGAATGATATGAAATATTTCGATTACCTTTTTTCAGCCTTTATAAATAAATGAACGCTGGCCGCATGGTTGTGTGAATGTGTGGTTGCGTGAATGCGTTAGCATGAGCTGGTTGTTAGTGTTAACACCTTTGAGCAACAAAATTAGTGATAATGAAAACACATTACCGATAAACACAATTTAATACTGGCAACACTACAATTACACACATGATATCTGCAAGAATCTTGCTCTTTTCGGCTTTTCAAACTAACCCCATTGATGAAAAATCACAAGTTTATTTGAAAGTAGAAAAAAAAATAAAATAAAAAAACCCCCCGGGTCAATTAACAAAAACAACCAGTAATTTCTAATCAATTTTTGAAATGCAAATTCCAATCCAAGTTTGATTACAAATGAACTTGGAATTTCTAATCAATTTCAAAAAGAGGGGTGCTGATAAAGTGACGGGATTGAAAAAAAACGGGAATGGTTTATATTAGTAACTTTATGTAATCCAATGTTTTTGGTTAAAAAGTGTTACAGAGCCTATTGTCAGTATAACTGAACGGTTGAAAGTGTCTTCACTACACCGTGTCATGGTGACGTTGTAACTGCCGTTAGTTGAACATACAGACCTTTCAGTAGTAAATTCAAATCTTTTAAGTGCTTTTCATTTATTTATAGCATCGATTAGTACCTCTCATGATAATGTTGTTCCTTGTGGCCCAATGGCAAGGCGTTCGCCTACGACTTCATTTGGTTACATAGCGAAAGATTCCAGGTTCGACCCCTGGCAAGGAAGCATCTTTTTACCGCGCCTACGGGTACAGGCGCGCTACAAATAGCCCTAGACCCAGGTAAGCCTGGTGTCTTCTCAGTATATAATTACCATAAGACACCTTAATAAACAAGATTCTACTACTACCTCTCATGATTTAAAAACGCTTTTTGGGGAAGGTAATCATCAGGAAAAGATCTGATTCCTTCAACCAGTGGTTCACTCTCATGATGGTTGATTATTTTATCGATGAACTCAAATATTTTGCGTGCAAATTTTGAAATTTTTGATTACATAAATAACCACAAATGTGTAAAAAGCTACGTAAATAACCTAGTATTAACCATTCTCGTTTTTTTTTTTCAATCCCGTCACTTTATCAGCACCCCATAAAGAGTTATCACGATTCCAAATAATCTCAATGACATTTACAAATAACTGGTTTTCAGGAGCTCTGGATAGATAGAGTTTATTGTCAAAGAATCTGAAAAAAAAACAATTTTTACAAAAACTTGAACAACATCTTTGTGCAAAAATAAAAAAATCTTTCCACCGATTCAAAAATCATTTGTCTTTGAGAGTGTCTCAAATATGTATACATATAGTTTTTAACGCGGATAAGAAGGCGTTTTTTTCTACATTCTATAGTGTCTTTTTTCTCCATGAACTATTTGAAGTGCTAGAGAAAATCTAAGACGAAAAACACCCGGCAGTTAAATTTCAGAGATAAGAAATATCAATAATAACTAACAATTCGTTTACTAAGTGTTTTTTCACTGTAATAATGAAAAAAAATTAAAAATGATGTTGTTTACTGGGTCTAGTCAGTTGGCTAAACTAAAAGAATGAATCATCATAAAGAATCACAAACTTGCAAACAAAAGAATAAAGTACATTAAACAGCATCAAATTACCAAAAAATTTACTGTTTTTGAGAAACTAAACATCCAATCAGTCCTGTTTTTTTTTCTTTGATGTTAGAACACATGTTTTATGAATATGTAGATGCTTTTTAACTTTTTCACTATTTTTTCCAACCAAAGGCTTCCAAACCCGATCTCTTAAAGCCTCAAAAAAACTGGGCCTGCAGGGTGGTTAAGGGAATAGGCGAGTCATCAAGCGCCGAGATTTCGCATTCAAACCACCATCAGTTCGTTATTTTTTGTAATGGTTGCTAAACAACGCACTTTAGACGCGTTTCAATTTTTTTACCTTATTTTCTTATCCGAGTCAGATTAACGATACCAAATCTTTTCTTTACTGGGAAACCCCTGCGGCTTATAGGGCAATTCTGGCGTTCCTGAATTTCCATCTACACCTAAAGGTACACAGGCACGTTATAAAAAATTTGGCCCTTAGATCTGAGCGGAGGGGCAACTCTCTAATGTCTTCACAAAAGATTTTTTCAATGAAGCACTCATGTTAATGGGATTTCCCTTTATTTTTCAACATCAGAAGAGAATTTCAAAGCAAGTTAGTGATATGAAAAACTTTTTGGAAATAAGACTTTAGACAGCATGAAGAGAAATTAAATTTTTTTTTCTTCTTAAACATCAGTCTTTTTTTAGACAACGCTAATGGATAATGTTCAACTAACGTTTTTAAGTAACAAGAAAGAAAAGAAAAGAAATAACTTTGTCACAATTGCTTGAAGTTCCATCAGGAGCTGTAACTATTGCGTTAATTGCTCAACTTCTGATCCTTTTTTTATTATTTTTAAATCAGCTAATTACATTCTGTCTGACTTGAAGCCACTCAAATGTTTTAGTACTGATTTTTTTGAAAAAAAAATTATTCAAAGCATTGTAAACTGATGGTGTTCCTTTTGCTGCGTTTTTTTTTTTTTTTTAATTATTCCTCCGTTCTGTACCTGATACCAACGCAAGACCCTTACGTTGATCTCTACTGCTTACATACGCACAATAGTTGAAACTGTCTGTCTCAAATGCCTGTATAGCGTTCACGACAGACACACACAGTGTGTGTGTGTGTGTGTGTGTGTGTGTGTGTATATATGCCCTGTTTCAAGAGTAAATGGAAGCCAGTTGAAGGCTTTGTACGGTGTCATGGGTTGGCATGTAAGGCGGATGCCTTTTTCGTTTCCTTTTCTTGCATTGCCTTGATTTTATCTTAGTAATAATAATAATAATAATAATAATAATAATAATAATAATAATAATAATAAT
>JAKVQX010000818.1:0-10484 GCA_030463015.1 Geotrichum citri-aurantii
CTTCTGGTTATACTTTTCTTTAAACCATTTCTATAGCTGAAGCCCATTAAAATAAGGCTTCAGTTTCTGCTGGACACGAAGGGCTAGTCGCTGACGGTTTGTAATGGGAACTCGTTTTATCATTACAATCAGAATTTGCAGTTATTTTCAGCCAAGACCTATGAGTTGGTATAAGCAAAAAAAAAAATTGTATGGGGAGAGGAAGAATTTTTTTTTTTCTTGTCAGGAAGTCAGGTTTTGGGTATTTTTGTATGTAAATTTAATTTAGACACCGAAAACTGATGCTTTTAACCAGGAATTGCTACAAGAGAGGGTGCTTATAGACAGGTATGACTGTATTATAATTACAGGTAAAATCTCGATTTTTTGATTCTACAAATAAAATCTAGTGTTTAGCCTCATATTATATATAATTCAGCAATTTTAGACACGACTTTGTGAGACGTAAATTCTGGCTTCAAGGTGCTAAATTTTTAAAAAAGCACATTTTCTCGTTATGGTGAAAATATTCAATGAGTTCTGGTTGAATAAACGTTTTCGAACAAGTGACAATATAAGATAATTCTTGTTTTAAAAAAATCTTCAATAGCAAAAGTATGAATTGAAGTAAACACAACCAACAGCTAAATTTGACAACAAAAAAAACACAATAATTTTGCTTATATTAAGAGTTTGGAATCTTTGGTTTTAGCGTTGAATGACTAGAAAAAATAATTATAGGTGTAAACATACTGTATATTAGTGGTCTTGCTCTGACAAGTCCAATTGCCAACAGGCTTTTATTGTTTTTCTATGGTTTTTTCTACTTCAATCCATTCATTCATTTCATGACTAGTCTTCACAACCCCTTCAATGAGATTTACTGTATTGATCGCAACTAAGGAATTGTAAAATGTAAGAGATTGATCCAGTTTTTCTCCTAAACACTATTTTGTCTGTTTGATATATGATATACCTGCTGCCTAACTTATCCGTCAATATACAAATACACATGATGAGTTGTGCTTCAAGGACCAGCCTTGAGCCTTGGCTGTCACCATCACTTGCACAACGCTAGTCGATGTCACTCATTTTTCTGTTCCATTAGTAACCATTGTATTTATGATTACAATACACGCACGTAAATGTATGAGAAACTTCTGGAGATCCCACGAACCAGCAGTAAA
This sequence comes from Geotrichum citri-aurantii, assembly GCA_030463015.1. Taxonomy (NCBI): domain Eukaryota; kingdom Fungi; phylum Ascomycota; class Dipodascomycetes; order Dipodascales; family Dipodascaceae; genus Geotrichum; species Geotrichum citri-aurantii. The sequence continues at coordinate 1,167 of JAKVQX010000818.1, forward strand.
ATTCAAGATAACTTTCCACAACTATAATTATTGTAGCAAGAGAACTTTAAATTAATCGAAGAACATACTATGTAAAACATCGTTGGCTAACAAGGAGAAGACTAACGGGGACCAATGCTCAAACAAGATCAGTTAGTTGTAGAAGTAAATCCTTAAAAGTAGAGTCTCAATCAAATGCCAGACTATGAATGTTTATAATTTTGGAATGTCTTCTTTATTCATATTTTTGAAAATGACATCAAATACTGTGAAATTTTCAATCACTTGTTGTGAGGCAAGCGTGTCGTGGGAAATACGCGTCGAGAGAAAAATCGAGTCTTTCTACAAGTATGTCATTCAATTAAACACACAGTTACAAAAATGTTTTTAAACGGTTTAGGAAGTAAAATAAATGTTTTATGAATATGTTACTGTTTTGATGTGAGGATAGTAAACTGATTTTCTTTTTAGTAAGTAAATTATTTTGCTCAATGGTGTCTCAAGGAAAGAATTTAAGTCTCATTCCTTAAACCGAGTCGTTGGTAAGAAGTGTGCGCAAGGAACTTCTACTGTTGGAGGGCTCACCAGCTCAACCTCTAAATACTAGAATGCTCGAGCATTCAACAAATACAATTGGTAGAAATTTATGACAAGGAGTAGCAGTCAAAACTAGAAGTAGAGATAGCAATAAAAATAGAGAGAGTAGTAGAGGGAAGTCAGAAAAAGACTATAACGAATGGTAGCTGGGCTCGTCAGACCAGCTCCGTTATATTAATTAAGAATCAGATATGAAGGTTAATTTTTCACGTTTTTAAAAAATTTAGAAGTGACACCTCTCTTACAAGCCAAATTTTTTTAAAGAACAACTAAATATTAAAACAACTCTAATTATTTTTAGTTTTTGAAAACTCCCTGTATTTCCGTAACAGACTTACTTTTGCAAGCTTCTTGCTTTTCTAACAACTTTAGCAAGACGCACACACAAAAAGATCAAGGGTCAACAAACCCCTCACTAATGTTTCTTAAAAGTGCCCAACATGCCTAATTTGGCTCAACCACCACAACATCGCTAGTACTTGACTTGTCAGTATCATCATTCCTGTCTTTGATCTTTTTATCAATGAACTTGAATAGCAGAACGCCTATCAGCGAAACTCCTTGAAACAAAATTGCAATCTTATAACCATAATGATAGTTAGGTGCTTCTTTGGCCGGCCAGATGAACAATGGCATCCAAGCATTGTTAGCGTACACAAGAACGACAATAGATCCAGTAATAATGGCTCGACGTTCGGGGTATCTGTTCCACACGTCAGCCATCCACGACATTAAAATGGGACCCGTAGCTGTGGTACTAAACATGACGAAAAATGCAAAAAATAAAAATGGTACTGATGAAGGCCAAACTGATAATACAATGCATCCGAACAAAGCGCAAATTTGTTGAAACACACAAACAAGCCAACGCTTGCCAGTTATGTCTGAGATACGCGCATACAAGAGCATGGTCACAATCTGAATTGCATAACCACCAAGAGGGATTAGATTGACTTGAGGAACTGAGTATCGACGGGTGCCATCTGCAAGCTTGATTGATTCTAACCATAGATTGAAGTAAGAAGTTGTCAGCAGTCCCCAAGCCCAGGGCACATAGGCTAGTGCAAATACCCAGAACTTGTAATCAAAGTACGTTTTCTTAAAATCACTTAATTTAAAGTTGTGCTCGGTTCTTCTGCCAACCCGTTCCATACGCTGTATACTTAATTGAATATCACCTTTTTTCATCCAGCGTGCTCCGCCGTTAGACGGCGTGTCAGGGATTATAAAGAAGCCTGCCACGGCAACAATGACTGTCATAATACAATTGAAAATAAAAAGCCATTTCCAACCGGGAATGCCGTGTGTGCCATGCATGTTAGTATAGATGGAAGCCTGCATGAAGCCAGTAAACATGTTGCCCGCAGCTCCGGCAGCACCAAACAGTGCAACTCGCGTTCCAAGTTCACTAGGAGTGTACCAGTTCATAAATACTGTGACCATGCCTGGCCAGGAACTGGCCTCCATTAAACCAATAAAAAATCTGATTGCATACATCTGTCTGACGTCGGTGACGATAGCACACAGGCCAGTCAGAATACCCCAGACAAGTTCTGTAAAAGGTAGCCAAAAGCCTGCCTTGACTTTAAGTATCATAATCTGAGACGGGACCAGGGCAATAGCGTAGCCAATGGTGAAGTAGGTGCCGAGCCAATTGTACTGGTTGCCGACCATATTAAGGTCCTCGCGCATGCCTGACACGTACGCTGACGAGTAGTTTGACTGATCAATTTGTTTGATGCAGTATGAAATACAGCTGTAAGTCATGAGAATAATGTCGAGGCGGCGCACGAATCGGCGTTCTTCTTGTGTGGTAACAGACTTGTCGTTTGCTGAAGGTAAGAAAATGCGCTTCAAAAGCGAATCCTTCTGGATAACTGTTGCTGCGCTACTTTCATGATCGTTAAACGCTTCGTCAGAAATGGAGGTTGTTGTATCCTGAGGGCGTTTTGAGGGCTCCATTGAAATTGAATGGTAGTTAAAACTGTTGAACAGGGAGAATTTCATGGGATAAATATAATTTAAAGAAGTCTATTGAGATAGTATTTATATTAGCCACGATGGACAAAAATTATAAAAAGATTTAAAGAGAAAATCGGAATCTGATAAAAAAAATTGAATGGTTTTAAAATTTCAGTGTGAACAATTAAACTGTTGAATTAGAATAGAAGAATAGGGTTTTTTGTTGGAGGAAACATACTGAAATCAAGTTTATCAGAGGAGCTAAATTTTTTTTTTTTTACCCAAATGCAATAAAAATTATTGTTTTCAGACTTAATACGAAAATAGTTAATTGGTCCCAAATAATATTTTGGACCATGGAAATACCTTTGCGGTGTTAGATGTTTTTGGTGTACAGTGCCGTAATCAAAAGTGACAATCACGATAATCTTAATCACACTTACTCCTGATGTAGCAATGACATGCAACAAAATACTGTAATTTCACTTTGCGGCTAGTAAGTCCGGTTTGTAACATTATAACATTCAGTCAATTTCTTTACTTGATGCCATTTGGTTTACTATTTAAAATTTCCCCTAAGTTTTAGGCAGTATTAACGGCAACTCGACAAGGTTTTATGATTCTTTTATTTTGAAAAGCCCTTAAAAAAATCTTTCTATAGTGTGAAAGCTTGATAGCACCAAAAGTTTTCGAGAAATTAAATCAAAATGTACACCTAAAATGCCTAGCTGTTTACTTTAGCTTTCTGAACATCTCAACTAAAAGGAAAAAAAAAACACTGCAAGTTTTTAAAAATAAATTTCAACTTTATACGAACTATTGACTAGCACTAACAGGCGCAACAATTCAAACATAGCGTCTATTGGCCAGGTTTCAACGGCTCGTCAATACGGGCTTATACTCCAAGTGTTCCGAGGTGCACTAAAAACAATTTTGGTCCCTACTTAAGCGATACCGGTAGAGAACATTAGCCGACAGCGACCAGTATTCTTCAATGCACACTCTTCAGGCTCCAAAATGTTCTGGAGACACCAGCAGGACCAGTTTGACCAACCACAAACTTGATTTTTGAAAAGAAAGTTACTGTCAATAAAAAAGACAAGCTGTTGGTGTCCAAAAAGCATTAATTCTAAGAATATCATTACCCAAAGTCTTGAAGACTCATGGAAATTCTTTTTGGTGAGAAACACACTCTTTGAATTTTTTCAGATTTAATAAAACCAGTCTTTTACCACACCATTAAGCTCCGAGTATTTTGGATTTTGTAAACTACTACTGATCATCTTTGTTCCGGTTTTCTGGTAACTGTAGTTTCAAGAGACTATTTTGCACACTTTTTGGAAAATTTTAAGGTTCTTGTTTCTAAAATATTGGAAAAAATTATGCTCGCTTAACTTAGGCTAGACTGAAAGCATTTTAAGTTTAACGCTTTTCTCAAAAATTCTACGGGATTTCCGCTTTCATTGGTTAACTTGAAGTTTTTCAAAACTTTACTGATACCGTCAATTTTTTTTCAAGAAAACTGAAAGACTGTCCAAGATTTTCTAAAGCAAAAAAAAAAACTAAGACAAGAATTTTTGGGTTCTGCAAAATACTTTCCAACAGGAAAAAATGCTTAGCTAGCTTTTTGTTTCCAAAAAAGCAAACTTTTGAATTTTAAGACTAAGCGTAGTCGTTACATGCACCTTGCCGTTCAGCCAAATAAGATCCAAAGTGCACTGTCATTAAAGCTTTTGAGTATACAATCAACCTTATTAGTTATAGTCTTCTCAGTCCAAAAAATGGCTGAGTTGTGTATGTGAATCTTCTATCATCTCTACCATGCGACATGGTATTATAAAACTGTAAATTTCAAACCCCAAAAAATTATTTCAGTCTCGGCATTTCAACAATAAAATGTCTGGATCATAAAAGACAAGAACCCACTTTCATTAGCAGCATATTAATGTGTGTACCGCTTGGACAAGTATGTACTTTTTGTCTGTGTGCTGACATTTGGCCCAACTGTAGTTGGCCCGAGAAACCGCGCGATGCGGCCCCGAAAAACCTGGTATTAGTTTCAACTCATGAGCTTTTCGCTTCTACAGGGCTGCAATTTGTACAATCAGAATTTCTTGATTTCATTACATAAACTGATAAAGCCTTATTTAAATAGTTTAAAGGTCACCAAAAATTTTGGGCAAAATTGACAAGGATTGGATGGGTAGGTTATTAGCCCATGTTGGAAAGCAGAACAGCTTTAAATTACCTGTATATACTAGACAATTTATGTGTGTCTTACTATTCCGACGACGTTTTTGTTTTTGATTCACACACATCAACTTATTATAAGTATAAAAATTTGTACTGTTATGTACCTCAGCCTGAATGGATGTCTTTTCTTTTATTTCAACAAAACTTAACTCAACTTTTCATTGTCAGCTCCATTTTTTTTTATTTTCAAACCCCATATTCATAGCCACAACATAATAACAAAATCTTTACCATCTCTCGCTGCTCCTCCATTGCCACCTAGCTCAAATTTTAAAAGTTTTGGCGAGTTTTGTGACCATTTTCAGTGTTTTTTTTTTCTTTTGTGTGTGAACCAAAAGAAAAAAGTCGTATGAACCTAAAAAGAAAACGTCGTCGGAATAGAAAGACACAATTTTGTCATGACTAGTTTACAGTAAATACATTGCACTTAAAGATGAATCAGTTCTATATGCTGCAGCTAGCTCTGTGAGCCAAATCAAAGTTTTTCAGCACCAATCAAAAGTTGAATCAATTGTTTCACTTGACACAGAAAATTGGTGGCTATTTGGTGGTTATTTGATGGTTAACCAAATAACTAACAAGAGTAGCATAGTTCTATTGGCTGGCTGCCAAAAAAGTACCAGAACTACTTAACAGAATTAGAGCTTTGCAAACCACATTCCAATAAGTGTTCTTAAAAAAGCCCGGTGCATCTAATTTGTAGATTTTTATTGTTTTATTTTCTATGAAGTTCCGAAAAAATAAAAGTAAGTCACAAAACCTTTTCAACACACTCTCGCGATTTCAAAATCTTTTTTTCAAAAACAAAGTTTTTAGGCACAACGTTTGCTATAGCTAAGGTTTTTACGTACTGAATCAAGAAGCAAGCTGCATACACCTGCTCAACAGTCGTGATAAAAACTTCTCCATACTTTCGTATTTGACGATCAGTCAAAATCATGCAATGCAATAGAACTTTTTTTTAATTTATAATTACGTTTAACTACATCATCTCGCTACGACTATCTTTGTGGGAAAAATTGAAGTTTTAAGCATGAATTCAAATTAACTTTAATGTTCACAGTTACTTTTAGTATAAGTCTCGCTTAGCCAGCTCAAAAATTATAAAATTTTATTTACAAATGTTTGTTAATTGTATTTTCGATGTGGCTGAAGGATTTGAAAAACTAACGTTAACAAATATATCTAGTAATTGATGCGTTAAACTCCAGACATAATCTGTCACTTTTCATGCACAAGTTTGCTGACCTGAAGTTCTTTAGAACTCAACTGAAGCTTCTTACAAGTTTATATACAATAATTTGTGGTGGATTTTTATAAGGTGAGAGATATTACTTAGACGTAATTTCAAGTTTGTTTTAAGCTTTTTAGATAAACTCAGTTGAATGGATCACTTTTTGATAAAAAATGTTGTTCAGTTAAAATTTCAAATCTCTACATACGCTGGAAAATCTAGTGTTTAAATTCGAGACTCAGAGGTAAATATCAAAATTTTGGATAAAGACTATGTAGTTTAAAAAAGACACTAGTCAAAAAGAAAAAAAAATTTCCAAACACAAAATTTTGTTAAGCTAAATCTAAAAAATTAGATCTAACATGTGTGTATTGCTTAATTAAAGTCACCCTAGAAATATTATTGACTACCGTGATGTTGCTAGCCAAAGAATCAGAGCATAGTCAACACTACATTTTAGCTAGAATAAGTCCATGGGTTGCAAAATTCAAACAAAACACTACATATTTTTAACACACAGTGTTAAAGTGTCTAACAATAATTTGGTGTATTACTGCTTTTGAACAAGTAAGTGATTTTTTCTAACATCTCCGAGTATCAATTAGCTCTGTGAGCTCCGAGACAAAGTCAAAAGTTTGTGGATTGGATTTCAAACCCTTTCTATTGGATCAATTTAAAATGAAGATTTTTTTGAAAAAGAAAAAATTAAAATCAAGTTTTTTAAAAAGTTAACTTCACAAGTGAGTTTTAAATCTATGTAAGTTTTTGGTTTTAACTCTTTAGCTAAAAACTCTAGGATGAGAGTAATAAACCTAAAACTCACTTTTTTTTTTTTCCTCGAACATAAAGGTACTGAAAGCTTATTTTTTCTTTCGTATTATAATTACAATCACCGTTTTCAAGTTCATTGTATTAATTGATTTTTTAACGAGTTTTTAAAATAGAAGGTAGTTAATAAAAAGTGAGTACAATCATTAAAGAGGTTACTTGATAAATTTGCTTTGCTTTGATAGAGCTGAATTCTCCGCACGATTAGTCCGTTGTTTTCCATAATTTAAAGAAACAAAATAATCTTTTGATTTCACTGTATTATGTTAGAGTCAGACCTGTGGAAAAGATTTATCGTTTAATCAAAAACTTTTAAAAATGTTTATCTAAAGGATGAGAGAAATCCGTACTACAGGACCGTTCAAGCAGTGAGTCCAAAAAAAAAATCAGGTTAAAAACTTGGCAATTTCAACCAGTCAGTAAAGTGTGGAATTGAAAATAAAATATCAAAATTCAAAAACAAAATTTCCTTAATACCAAAACAAAAAACCTTTGAAAGGCATGAGTTAAAAATTTTGTTGAAGCAAACTGGTTAGGCCACATAAATTTTTACACCATCATGAAAACAGCATGTAAAGAAAAACCATGTTAATGGTTTCAAAAGATGATTCAAACAATTGGCAGTACCAGTTGTAAATCAGGGTCGCCTTCAACAGCAGTATAATCTTTCATAAAAAGTTACTAATATTGCAGAACCACTTCATTCCAAAGTTAGTAACACCTGCTTCAATCCTACGCAAGCCACTGGCATTTTGAGTCAACTTTTGATAATTTTAATATATAATGTCAGTTACTGAATCGCTTTAGACCAGCTTACCTAGCTTCCTCAACAAGTAAACTTTGCGGCTCACGGAAGAATTCCAGCTTTACCAAACTTTTGAATTTACACGGCTAAATGGCGCGTTGCAATTAATTTCACACCCCATTAAGCTTGGTATCTTTTCAGTATACCAATACTATGAAAAAAATTCAATAATTTGGAAATGCTGCAACACAAAACAAGTACGTGCATACAAGATACAAAAAAGGTTTATTGAGCTCATAACTTTTTTTATTTTCTACTTTTTGAGCCTGAAATCCCAACTTAATACTTTTCGAAGGAAGTATCAAATTCTTATACATTTTGAGCAACTAAAATATTGAAAAAAAAAAAAAAACTTGATGGCTAGCTTAACAGCACAACCTGTTAAGTATTTTTCTTGTCTTCTCACTGGAACTAGCAAATTGCAGTAGTGATATTGTCTACTTTCCTTTGATACACAGACCAGTTTTGAAAAACTTCGGTGCTATTTGCGCAAAATAAGTTAAATTGATGAGTGCTGCACACTCCTAGTACGATTTTTAACTAGCTCTTAAACATTGAACTATTATTTTATTTAGGACAAAAAAAAACTTTTTTTCAATTTTAAATTCCGTAAGTAATTGAAATTGCTATAGACAGCTGAACAGAATTTTTTTTCAATTTTTGAACCAAAAAGGCGGCCTCAGCTTCAAACTCAACGATTAAAAACCTTTTTTGGGTTTTTTAAAAAGAGGTGTGTATGAAAATCAGGTTGTGTTTTTGAGCAATTAAAAATTGTCAAACTGATGAAATCTCTAATGAAGCTCACTGCTCATTTAATTTTTTTTAACAAATAGTATTTACTTTACTTGCTGCCAAACACAAAAACTTGTGGTCAAAAAAATAAAAAATTGGAGAAAACTTTTTGCCATGCAAAATTAAAGTAAATAGCTTGAGTATTAAAACTTGAGACAAAATTAAAACGTAGAAGAAAAACTTACGGAAGATACACATGCACAAATAGAACAAATTAAACAGTTTTGTTTCTGATTGCAAAGACTGCCGCTTTGATACTGGAGAAGTACTAGATCACAGTACGGAGAGATAAAGTAAATAGAGTGTGAACGTTGATGAAAAAAAGTTTTAACTGCACAAGATCCAACATCGCCGTTTATACCGAAAATAGCATTAGTACGTAGATTTGAAAAATAGACATATAACCTACTTTAAGTGAAAAAGGATAGTGTTTAAGAGATTTTTAGAAAGGTCAATTTTCATTGATTGAGACTAGTAATGGACAGCCCCAGGGTTTCCTTGATACAAGAAGCAATTAATAGAGATTCCAGTACCATCTAATGCAAAAACCACTTATGCGCATCAAGAATGCTACTTTGAAAGTCTTATGAAGAAAAATTTGTTTTGATTTTTCTTTTTTTGGAAACTTTTTATAAAAACGGTTTTTTTTTGCTAAACCCTTCTTTCTAGCTATTTAATATACAAATAGCAAACCTTATATTGTAAAAAAAATTTTCAACTTCAAAATCATGACTTTTACCTAACTTTTGAAATAGGATTATTTACAACAGAGCTATCAAAAAAAATAAGAGAAAATACTCAATGTTTTTAAAAATGAATACAGATTCATATGGTATCACCATCTTGTATGACTACCTTTACTAGTTAT
>JAKVQX010000819.1:0-10449 GCA_030463015.1 Geotrichum citri-aurantii
TCACCTTAAAACAGGTTTTGATTTCGCTACTCAATTAACTGTGTATAATACTCTGAAAGTAGTGCTCACCTCCAAACCAATACATTGATCACTAAAATTTTTCACGTAGGATTCATGGACAGTAGCCGGCTATTGTTTTTGCTCAAAGAAGCTGAATTTTTGTTAAATTACTACCTGTTTACCTCCATGGTGTGTTTTAATCTGATTAATGCTTTAAACTAGATAAAACTTACCTTCTGAGTCTGCTAAACAGCCCTGGCCAGAGCGCGAGATTCGAGGTTTTCAATTTTTTTCTATAAGTTTGTGCCCTTCTTATTTATTTACTTGGTGTCTAATATTCTTAATATTAACCATACGAGAGACTGTACAACTCAGAGAAAGCTTTCATTTGAGAGTTCTTGGCTAAATGAACAATCTTTAACGATCAAAACTAATTGTCAAAAATCTGCATAAGTTTCTATCACCTAAAAATTAAGAATAAAAACTTGCACTCTTTGGATAAGTACACAACAAGATCACTCATAACAACCTTTTTCTAAGAATACAGAAAAATTTTCATGCACACACGGACTCTCTCTAAAGTCGACACTAGAATCGTGAGATTATGGTCTCAGAGTTAAGTCAGAAAAAAAAAAAACTTGTTTTTGAAGTTCAAGCCATTTCTACAATACAGTTTTCCAATGCCAATAGCTTCTTTTTTTTTTTTTTTTTTGTATAACAAAACAAACCAAATTTAAATCTCTAGGTTGTGTGCATTGTTCAGGAGCCCATTCCAAAAAAATAAAAACAAGATTGGAACCCATTTTACTTGTCTCCGAAGCAACAACAAAATCATGTAAGAATAGGAGTCCTATTTACTACCTTAAACTGTAGTGTAAAGCGCACACTTTACACGGTTTTCCAAAAAAAAAATTGAAATTTTACAAGTAAAAAAAATCGTGTCCATTGGTAGGGTATGCTTGATCTTCTAAAATTTAAAAAAAACCTATATAAATCTGCTATTTTTTAAAACCCATCAGATTATTCAATATATACTAAATTCATCAAATGTCGATTTCAAAATAATTTGAATATTTGCACATTTCAGTAAAATTTTTTTTTTCATTTCAACATATTATACTGTACATTAGAATTTTAGGAATAATCAAAAAGGATGACTTTTGTAGATATTTTTAATTGGCTTTTTGAAAAAAAAAAAAAGTACAAACACAAACATACAAATGCATTTAGATTTTTTTTTTTTTTTCACTAATAAAGGTATTTGGGATATTTGTACAAAGTGGTTATCATACACTAAGCGGTATTCTTGGAGCCTAGATATTTCATTTTTCTAAAATAAATAGAGCGTGGTATAGTTACAGGTATTCAATTTTTTTTAGGACTTGCTCAAAGTTTCAATGACGCATTCAGGTCAGAAAGTATTGATGATTCACTCTCACTCCCCAAAAAAAAAAAAAACGATCTTTGGTGGTGTCTATTCATAGCAACTATGCAAAGACATTTACCAAATCTACGATGCAGCCTGCATTTAGCAGGAACGCGTTTTAATAAAAAAAAAATTTTTTGTTTTGGTTTCACACCGTACAGAACACTCCTGATACGGACGCAACCTTCTAAACCAAACAGATTAAAAACAACACAATCTGCAGCTGTGGTTCTGTATCCGACTTCAGTGGCAGCGCCGCGCCGCCGCCCCTCCCACCAGACGAGGGCTGTGTAGAATGAAAGTGGTTTGCCTGTTCTATAAGGCCACTTCGTATATCAAGAAAAAAAAAAAACACATCTTTTCTCATTCATATACAATCATTTAAGTTTCTTCAGGGCAAACAGACCCTTCCTTTCTTCCCCTATCAGTCTGTCAAAAGTGCGGAGGAGGCCTTACAGTTCTTGTGTACTCACCCATAGCCTATTCTGTTTAAAAAAATTTCATCATAAGACATGTTATATTGGTGTACCCGCCATGCGTCTCAAAAAATAAAAATAAAAAAAAATTAACAACAACAACAACAACCAAACCTGCGGTTCCCCAGTACCGCTCGCGGTATGAAGTCACCAGGGCGATAATTTCAAGTGGTCACTCACCGTCACTGGGCGCTGGGGGGAAGAAGAGAAAAAAGAGATCTCTGGAGAGATGCTTACAAAGCCCGTAATATTAAAAATTTACGGTAACGTTGAACGACAAGTTGCCTTTTGGTTTTTTCTTTTTTTTTTTTGAAGACGAATGTGTGCCATGGAGATCAGGATGCCCTTCCAACCCCAAGCCTGGGGGTTTCTACCAGCACCAAGTCGAGGAAAGAGGTAATTTTTTGTTCTATTTAGATGGTTCAACTAATGCCATCTAAATCATCGCGTAGTCGTGCCTGTTCTTATGTATATAGATATTTTGTTAACTGAGACCACAAGATTTTGAAGAAGAAAAAAAATTTTTGGAAATCATAAAAAATTGAATAAAATGTGAACCACTGCTTACCGGGACGCAACTATCCGAACCTCGATGGCGAGGGAGGGAAAAAAAATTTAAAAAAGATCTTGACGGGTTTGCCCCTGGCTCACAAGAGTGGGCCGTGTGTGTGTGTGTGTGTGTGTGTGTGTGTGTGTGTGTGCGTGTGCTCACAGAGCCAAAATTAATGTGTAACTGTATGATCTTATCAGACGAAAACTTGACTGTAGTTAAAGACCGTATCTTTTAATGGTGGCTATGCAGTCAGTATTATGCGTAACGCTTGACCACCAACATGGTTTACTGCTTCTTTTTTTTTTTTTTTTCTATCTTAGAATCACACACTCTCTCTTGGTCTCAGACCTTGATGCGTTGGCGGACTGCATCTTCAGAGCGCCATATGACGCATGATCTAAAGAAAAAAAAAAAAAAACACTGTTAAGAGATGTCTCTTTTAATCTACTGGATGCCTGCCGTTTTAATTTTTTTTTCTGATTAGGTTCAGCGATAAGTCCAGAATCTTTACGTGTTTTTGGACTTTTTTTTTGTTAATTTTTAATGCTATTTTTGTATTGCTAATTTTTTTTTTTTTTTCTCCTGGCCACTGAACCTATGGAGTCGGTGAGCGCCAGTCTTGCACCTTTTGAATGTTTTTGGTCTTGGCCTATACTAGCATGCCCATGTGCCGTTTTGTAATTATGTGATATAGAGAGGAGGAATAAGGAAAAAAAAAAAAAAAAGTACCTGACGGTGTCAACTAATGCTGTCTTGATAGTGATTCGTAACATCGGCATATAATAATATCCAAAAAAAAAAAGAGTCTATAGAATATATCTCAAGTTTAGAGGCTATTTGAAGTATTAAAGAAACAATAGACACTGGTACTGCAATTTTTTTATCTTTCTTAGTAAAAAAACAATAATTGTGTACATAAATGTTTTTATTAGTTCTAAAAAGTCACCCAAATGGAGCCCAAGACAGAGTAGTAGTCCAAACATTAATAGATTTTGATAACTAAAAAAATTATCGTGCTCACTACGCAGTGTGTGTACTCATATTTCACTGGCGGCATATCCCGAAAATGGGCCCTTGAGAGCACTGAAAATAGCCCCTAAAGGTAGTCAACAGCAAGTCTCAACTGACTGGTGGGCCAAGAAACCATTTTTTTTTTTTGCACAATTTCTCACTGCTTTCCTTTTTTTCTTCTTCTTCTTTGGGCCGTTTTTAGTTTGTTATCCACGTCATTGTGAAGTTCAATCTTGGCCTATCATGTCGACAAGTGCTGTATATAAGGTTGTTACGTATATGTGCACTTGAAGCAAGAAAACTTGATAAGATTTTGCTTTATTGAAGGTCTACGAAATAGAGAGTATATTTGAAGAAACCCACAAGAAAAACAATAGTAATACCAACCAGAGCAGCAAATACAGACCTGAAGGTATAAGTGCTTGTGTTCGACAGGACTGGAAAAATTGATTTTGTTATTCTCCTAGGCAATACAGAGACCCTGTGTAAACACAAGTTAGCTCGCCTTAACTTTACACATTTCTACAAAGATTTATTCCACAGTCAAGAGGGGAGGGAAAGAAAGCGGATAAGCCTTTAGGAACAGAAAATTAATTAAACAATAACGTAGATAGATTCTTTCAAACACTTTTTCCAGGTAATTTTGGAGCGAAAATCAATAAAAAAAATTTAAAAAGAGAGATGACGCACTAGTAGGACAAAGGGAAAAGGTGGGGATGCGAAATTGACAAAGCTACATTTGCTTCAACTCAGTCATGTACAAATCTGGATGTATCATCATAGTTTTTTTAAAAGATGCTCTTTTCAGTACAACACTGGCTTGTACAGAAGCAGCGTAAGTTGTTCTCTAGCCAAGACTGGCAACATGCGTGAAGTGCACATGCTCTCAGGTACTGAGTTTTACTTGACAAAAATAAAAGTTTAAGAAACCTGTAGTCAGGCTTCAATGTTTTTATTTTATTTTTATTTTTTTTTATTTTTATCATGGACGAAGATGGAACGACAGAATATGTTATGATGATTCATTCTCTCTACCCAATTATCGACAATTTTTTTATTAATACTGTAGTGATGGAATCAAGATGGAAAGAGACATTATATCAAGGAGAATGCGGCTCACTTTTTCTAGACCCACCTGTTACTTATCAAAAAAAACACACAGGCAAAGCTCTTCAAACGTACTGGCTTGAAAAAAAAAAAAAAAAAAAAAAACTGGTAAAACAAAATAAACACCATTTATTATCCCTGAGTCTGCATTTGTGTCAAGATTAGAGGCAAGATAAGCCGATCTCGAATGAAAAGCCTAAAAGCCTAATTTTTTTTTCTCTATCATCACGCATCATTAGCAGCAAAAGTCAATTGATTCTAAACAATGGCAACCTGCCCTGCGCAAAAAATTTAAAAATAAAAATGTATAAATTTTTTTAAAAAAAAGACGGGGAGAAAGAGATAGAATACAAATTACAATAAAACAATTGAAAACTCTTTTTCAAAAAAGTTCCAATGTTACCTGTGCAAAGAACGATGCGTAATTTTTACGTTAATTTGTGTTGAATTTTTTTTGGTGAAAAAAAAGAATTCTTGTGCGCAACCTAAGCTGGTAAAAGAAATATGAAAAAATGGTAAACACTTGTATACATCTCAAGCTCTTCTTTGCCAATCTTTTGTCTTTTTCTCGTGTTGATTGAATTACTCAAAATCAGACTCACAAACAAGCGTATTTTTTATCCTTCCAATTAAAAGTAATCTAAAATGTTGTCACCAAGAGTCCCTGCCAATGTATTTTTTTCTTTCTTACATGCTGATGCAACGCACCCAGTTTGGGTATGCACCCAAAAAAGAAACTAGCCAATACGGTATATAACATGGGAAGACAGATCATCAAAGCAGAAGTGTTTATCATTCTAAAAAAAACTGTGTCCTCGTGGTTTTGATAATAAGTATAGGATAATCGGGTTGTTCAAACACCTCCAGGATCCAAAAAAAAAAAAAAAGCAAAACCCGGCAGCACGTCTTTACGAGATAATGTTCGTACTCAAGAGCTGGCAGCGGAACGCCTAGGGAAAAAAGAAAATTCATTCGTAATTTATTTGTGTCGCTTGCTGATTTTGTTTTTATTCAAAAAATTAAATCCTTATTTGTATCACTATTAGTTTATTTAATTTTCTACTACTTATCAGTATCACTTATTTTTGAAGTTTCTCCAATAAGTCAGCCTTTGAAACCAATGTTGCCATCTCCAAAGCCAACTTTTTGCTTTTGGAGATCTCATCTTACTGGGGCTGCCGGACCGGGGTTTGACTAAGACATCTGGTAGTGGGTTAAGTACATTCAACAGGCTACAGAAGTAATGCACCATGGTCACGGTTTGATTTAAATTATCACTAATTGTGCCAGTTTTATCTTTATTCATTAGATTTGCTTGTTACAGACATACTAAGTGATCATAGCGACAGACCGTGTCACCCAAATGTACACAAACACAAGCGTTGCTCATAAAGGTCTATCATCTGACTCTACGTGCTTAAAATTGCCGTTTACGGAGTGTAACTCTGGCAATAGCAATTAATAGGCGTTCAACTCCGATAGTATTCAGAAAAATGCAAAAAAAGAGAACTGAACCTATGCGAGAGTCCTGTTTTGTAACTGTACATACGTACAGATAAAGGTGTACTTTTGATCAGGGGAGGGGGTGGGAAGTTCAAAAAGGGGCATTGTCGGTTTCTGCATTTACCAATCCTGAGAGAGGGAACCCTGTTGTAGGTAGGCTGACGGGATTCACTGTATGTGAAATTACTGAAAATTTTGATCAACTAGTCTAGCTGATTTAAATGTTCCCATGCAGCTCAGCATGAAACTTTCTGATATTAAAATAAAAATTTAAGAGAGACTGTACAGTATTGCATACTTTTATTTCACGGTGGCCGGCTGAGCCCTTCCCTCAAAATTTCGTATTTTATTTTCGTAGTCAAAAGCCCTCCAAAATTTAGAAGTAGATGTGACTAATTTATTAGATAATCTTTTTTTTTTTTGTCACGGATTGAGTTGTGTGCCGGTCTGCACTACAAAATCGACAACGTTAGCCCCCAGCACCCATTAGCCAGGCACAACCAGGGACTTCTCTAGTGCATGGGATAATTCATGCTGTAAATACAATATCAAATAAACCATTATGCTGATCTTTTGTTGGTCTTGTACCACTATCTGCGAGCCAGCCATACCCAAGATATTCGTGAATTATTGCAAAAAAAAGAAAAAGAAAAATTTAAGTGTGTTATTTTATAAAGAGAGTTAACTATTGGTATCATAGCGAACAAGTGTTGAGAATTCGCCAGAAATTGTTTATTTTTTTTTTTTATTTTTTCACGCTTCTTACTTAAAAACTATGGAAAATTTGAAGTTCTTTTTAAATCATAGGCTGGAGTTTTGACTCGCTTGACCTTACATAGCTCCGAACCTGTAAGGTTTCCATTGACACACGGGCTAGGCTTGTGGAAAATTTGGTGCCATTAAAGTGAAATGGAGAAAAAAAAAAGTGTGTGTTAATGGCGCAGCCCTGTTAAAAGATTTTTTTTTACCCATGTTTTATTATAGTCTGGCTTGTATCCTGTTTAAATCGTAATATGGACTCTAAACTAGTTACATTGATACTATAGAGCCACGATAAGTGTTGCTGCATAGATTGGTATACCAGTTTAGAGCAAAACTTGAAAAAGCTGTTTACAAGATTTGTCAAAGCTAATCTAGATGTTTATTTAGTGACTTGAGATAATGTATTTTTTTTTAGCGGATTCAGGGTTATTTTTTTTCTCTTTCCAAATAGGTAGTCTACATCTGATAATGCAATTCATGAACAAAAAAAAAGCTTTTAACGAGATTCAGTTTAAAACTAAAACTTTACATTTGAAAAAAAAAAGCATGTTTCAGTCAACGGTTTTTTTTTAAAATCAGCAATAATTAAATTAAATTTAAAATTAACCTTAAAAAAAATAACTTTTAACCGTTAACTAATTGGTATTTAAAACTTTTTAAACGCAGTCAATCGTTCTATGACTTGGCTATTTCGAAAGTCAAATTATTAAATTGATAGAAAAAAAGATAGTTTCAGTTGATTACAAAAAAACTTTAAACAAGTTCATGAAGGTTCAGTTGGAGCGATTGTAGTTTTTAAACTCACAAAAAAACTTAGTGCATTAACAGTCAAGTTTCTCTCATGAAAAAATATCTGTTAGTTTTCCGTCAATTGTGAGAAACCTTTTTTGGATTTGAAAGTTACTGTTTGTAGCTTGGTTATAATTTTATTTGTGATTAAAAGAGTCTGTAAAGTTACTGTATCATGGTAAAAAATTACAGTTCAACAATTTGTGAAATAAAATATGGGCCAGGGAACTGTTATACAAGTTTAACAAGATTTAGAGAACAGATACAAATGCATATTTGACAGCACAGACCATTCCAACGTTTAACTATCACGTTTTGTAACACTCCATTTTTTTTGGTGTATTTACTTGTAAAAGAAATTTTTAATATCAAACGTATACATCCAAAACGAAACTTTTATTTAATTTTGCAAAAGAGTAATTAGTGTATTAAAATAATCCAATTTTTAGATTAATTACAAAAACAAAAAGTATTATGTATGAATTAAAATCCATTGTTTAAAAATTTAAACAAAACGGTTTTAACAAGTTCTGCTTGAGCTAGCATTTTCACTCAATGATTACAATTTTTTTAAAAAGCCTTGTTTTTTTTAACTACTTCAACTGAACTAACAAAAAAGATTTTTACGTGAGTGGAACATTTTTAAAACTATGGGATACGTGCCTCCAAGAGTTTTGAAAGCTTTCAATTTAAGGTCTCAAAAAAACATGACTGAGTAAATGTTAACTTGAATTAAAAAAATGAAAATCAATACTTTTAATGAAAAATTGGTGCCGAAAACTTGTGAAGAATGTTGCCGCCATTTTCAGTTTTTAGTTGAAGAAGTGCAGTTGCATAATAAGAAAATTGACCTTAGTTTCCTTTTTTTTCAAAAAAGTAGAACTCTCAAGGCAACCTTCAAAAAAAGTTTGATACAGACGCTTTCATTTGTAAAAAAGAAAAAGTTTTTGTCAAGAAGAAATTGTTTTAGGATAATCCTATTTGGCTTTCTTTGTTTTTTATCTAGAATTTTCTAACAATTGAAAATTCAAATCACAGAGTTTTCTGTTTGAATCTAACTTTTCTTACTTATCAAGGAAGTAGCAGCCAATAGTTACTGTGTTTTTTTTGGTTGCTCAAGTTTTCATAACGGTCAAGTTTGATGATGTATGACTAAATTTTATTCTATTTCAGTTTTTTTTTTTTCTCTCTAAACGGCTCGAGGATTTGTTTTAAGTTAGCACTGAAGTTGGCAGGATTTAAAAAAAATGTTTTCGTTTCCATGAAGATACCTTTTCAAAACTTCTAATTATTTTTATAATTATTATAATCATTTTATTGTCCTTATAACTATTTAAAACATTATACAAAGAAGACATATATACAACAAGAATAACTTCTAGATATTAAATCTGATGTTATAGCATTCAAAATTGAATTCTTAAAGGGGTAAAACACAACTAAATTGTATCTTGTCTACCGACTGCCAAAGCAAATTGTATTTTTACAAGTTCACTAAAGACTAGTAATGCACATCATATTATTGAAATTAGCACGTTCTCTTTATTTTTTTGGTCGTTCAATTTAAAACAGACAAATAAAAAACCATTTAACTCAATTAACGGGGTTGTGCTTCTCAATTTTAATTTTGATTTCACCTCATTGTCACCAAATTTTTTAACGAACCTAATTCGTTTGGCAAAAAAAAATGCTCAGAATAATACAAATGGTTTGTAAAATTGTGCTTCTAAAAAATTTGATGTTTGAATTTTAAGGTAGCGTTTACATACTTATGAGACTGGATAAACTGGAGATCTAAGTTCAATTTTAACTGACAATTAGAAATAAAAGCGGTATTAGCAAAAAAGATAAGTTAATGTTTTAACAGTACACAATCATTCAATTGAGAGCAATAACTCTACAGACTAAACAAACCTTGGTTATCATCTTTGTGGCAAAAGCAAACACGACTCATGTGTTTTAAAAAAGCAATTGTTAAAAAGCAGAAAATGTGTTTGAGTTTGTGTTTTTTTTATATTTTTTTAGAAACATACAATTTCAATTGACGAAATCATGGTTAAAAAAGTGGCCGAAAATTTGGTTTTTATTCTCTTTGCAAAAGTTTAAACGACAGTAAATTGGACTATAGTTGGAGCCAAAAAATACTCCAAATACAAAATTTATTAGGCAGGTAATAAAATTTTTAAATTTGGCTTTGAAATTTAAATAACACTTTT
This sequence comes from Geotrichum citri-aurantii, assembly GCA_030463015.1. NCBI lineage: Eukaryota > Fungi > Ascomycota > Dipodascomycetes > Dipodascales > Dipodascaceae > Geotrichum > Geotrichum citri-aurantii. The sequence continues at coordinate 9,844 of JAKVQX010000819.1, forward strand.
TGATCTTTATCAACGTTTAGAATTTTTTAATTGTTATTACATTTTTAAATGACTGTGAAAAGTTTTTTTTACAGAAGATGAAAAAATTGGTACGAAAGCATTTTTTTTTCCACTGTTTTCTTTTTAAAACTTGCTGAAATCCAAATAAACCAAAAAAAAAAGACAAAATGCATTTGTCGTTTTTTTCTTTAAAAAGAATTTGTATCTGTTTAAAAACAATCCTTTTTGTTGTTCAACGGTGTTTGAAAAAAGTTTTGACAAAAAAATTCTCCGCAACGGGGAATTGAACCCCGGTCCCCCGCGTGCTGTTCAACAGAACTTGACAGGCGGAAATTCTAGCCACTAAACTATTGCGGATTTTCATATTATGTAATAGAACAGGTCCGTGTTCTATGATAAAAATAAAAATAACAGAAAGAGGCCGGAGGGTTGAGGACTGAAGAGGAGGAAGCGCGAAGAAGCGAGAGGAAGCGAGAGGAAGCGAGAGGAAGCGAGAGGAAGCGAGAGGAAGCGAGAGGACGGCCGACTAGAGTAATGACGACTAGAGGAACGACGACTAGAGGAATGACGAATAGAGGAATGACGACTAGAGGAATGACGAATAGA
>JAKVQX010000081.1:0-37325 GCA_030463015.1 Geotrichum citri-aurantii
CCTTAGCAATTTGTCGCATGGATTTCGTTTCATTTGGTGAAAAGTATACTTCCACCGCCTCAATTAGTTGATTTTCAGTCATGTTGCAGAAAAAAACATGAAATTACGATTATTTTGAGCCAATATATATGTTTTTCATTTTAATGAATTGTTTTAGTTGTGAAGATTTATTGAAAAAAAAGTGGTCTGACATATGGAGTGATTCAACATTCGGGTCAAGCCTATATAAGTTTGAATTTTTTCTGCACAATAGGAAATCAAAAACAGTTTGCGCTGACTCAATAAAAAAAAACAGGCACAAAAATTTTGAATCAATATTTGGATCTTGTAAATCTCCAAAGTATTTTAGGTTGGGTTACGGAGAAGCCGGCGAACTCTAACTTCATTTGTGTGAGCCTACTATTGAAAAAAGGTCTTGAAACAGATAATCCACAAAAATTTGGATTTTCAAGCATCATTTACTTTCGTATAATTTTAATAAACCATTTGCCAACCAGTTTCAAACCAGTTTTTGCAAGTTAAATTATGGCACTCTTATATGATAAGGCCAGAATTAAATTTTGCCAGTAAAATTTGCGACTTGCTTTATGAGCAAAACTTTAACAATTTAGTTCGAACAATTGCAAGTCCAGATCTAGGTCTTTTAAAACATCTTTATGTTTATTTTAAGTATAAACTGTTCAAAAAAAGATTTTAGAAATGCGTTTAAAATCAAAATGAGACTCTATCTACGTAACAAATTTATATGAAGAAAGAGATAAACCCTTTCTTGACTCAAATTTCTAGCACATGCCTCTCAGAATCCAAGAAATCATTGAAAACAAGGATGATAATACCAGACAGGATTTGCTTAAATGTTTTAAATAAAATTTAAAGATTTTCTTAGACGGAAATGTTTAAATTTTTTATTTTGACATTTTTCTGTCTTGTTTTCAAGCGACCTCCCATTGTGGATTCTTGTCACGGCAACCTAGCTTAGAACCCAGGCCGCATTACATACATCCCAATGGGTTCGAACCCAAGGCTGAACGCAATTGGGAAAGTCTCCAGTTGTGCCCAAACCTATTTTTCGTGATAAGCAAGTAGGTAGAGTTGCAATTGAAACTGATAAGCTGAGCCAATACCCGGAAGTGAACGAGGAGTAGAGAACGGAAAGGGAGTCCTTGACTCCCCTAAATGGATACACACCCTCCTAAACCATTTATGTAATAAATTAGGGTAGTGGTAAGAGGCGGACTCGCAACAGATACATTTAGGACGACTATATACTAAACAATGTAGCCCTCTGAAAACCGAAGCTTATCTACGTCAACTATTTCGCAGAGACTGAACAATTCGCAGGATTGCGAGCGAACCAGTCATTAGCGAGTAAGTACTAGAGCGGACACAAGGTCTGGAAATAATCCTTCAAGAACGATAACTAACTCTGAACTAGATTGGTTATCCCTCACTAAGGTCCGTAGACAGAGGCACTACCGTAACCATCGATCCAAGACATCTAGATCCACATCAAATTAAGAATACCCGTGTTTTTATCTTTGTAAGTTTACCAAGACGTCAAAGGATCATTTTCCTTTCTAACACGTAGATGAACCCAGTAAGAACTAGGCTTATTTTACTGTTTATCCTCACGGAATGCATTCGGACCTGAGCTTAGTACTCACGTCCCCGGGATGGACACGTGACATCTAATAATTACAGATGAAATCAATGTTAAAAATTATATACATAGTATTTAGTGGCTTCATAAACGCAAAAATCAAACAGAAAAATTTTTGCAGAAGAAAAAGTTGCAGCCTGACTGTGTGCTATAGCGTTGAAGTACCAGTCATTAAAACCAAAAAAAAAAACTTGAAATATAAAATTAAAAGATGATATGAAAAAAATTGGCAAATCTATTTAGAGTGTGCCTTTAAAGGTTCAATTTTGAAGTCTTGATTCAAGTCCAACTTTTGCTATTGAGCAAAAAAAAACCTAAAGTCGACGCCAAATGTCTGTAATTAGGAAAATTGCCTTGATGTTGAAATGCCAGAAAATATGAACTTTATCATATTTTGATGTATTGTAATCTGTTTATTGTCATTACAGCAAAATTATATCAAATGCAAAATCAAAAAAGACAAAAAGCATTTAAAGGGTGATAATTGTAAAAGATAAGTCTTTGAAAACTTTCAAATTAGTAGATCAAAAGCCCATAAGTTGTTCTTACATTCAACGGCGCCAATTTTTCAACGGACTGCTTCCTGTGTCAAGAGAAATCTGAAATAAATAACTCAAAAAAAGTCAATACCTTAGACCTTTAGTCAGTATTATTTAACCAAATTACTGATGAATGCGTTTTTAAAATTAAAAAATTAGAAAATCATCATTTTAAATGTTATAACATTGTTTTACGTATACAATACTATTTGGTTTACGAAGTTTTTAAAAAGTGATGCATGACAAAGACATAATTTTAAAAAGTACCCGACTGGTGGTTATCATTAAAAAGCTTTGCTGATAATAAAACATGTTATAAAATGTTGCTGGCCAAGCAAAAAACGTGTGAGATATGGTTTCAATAAGTTTTAGCTACAATAAACAAACAATTTTACAGATTTATGCACTGATGCTCAATTTTTTTAGTTTTTATTTGTAAATGGATTTGTCACGTCTACAAGAGGAACCTTGGGAAAATCTGTGGCCAACAATGTAGTGTCACCGTGTTTTAACCTGCAAGTTACCTGTAAATATGGTTAACCAATAACTGTGCTAGCCTAACTAGGCACCAGGCAGCTTGATGGTTATCAAGGAAAAAACAAGGGTGTAGAATTATAGGATGTTCATACTTTCAAATCGTGTATACAATTCAGTTCAATAGCTAAGAAATAGACGTATCAAAATTTAGTTTTGTGAATAAACTGTTGTATTTGGGTGTATGAAGATAGAAAATATGAAGCGAATACTTTGAAGCCCAATCTCACAAGGTTTCCAACTATTGTCTGAATGATTTTGTGGGAGCAATCAAGTCTGAAGTAGAAAATAGTTGCTAGTAATCGTTGTGATACCCGATGTTAACATCTAAAAGTTTTCTTTAGAGATTTGGAGTAGGTTATCAACAAAATGACGCCCAAGCTCACCATTAAAAGAAAGTACGCCGAAAAACGCGACGCGTTTGCGGTAGCAAGCTTTTTTAAACAAATGATCACTATAATACGGAATGACCGAGGTGGGAACCCAACAACTGTAGCAAAAAAATACGGTCTGTGTATGTTTTCTAACTATTGAATTTTCCGTTTTAATGTTCAAATATGGTTGTGCAAGAATAATAATTTTACCAGATCTTTTTTTCGGTAATTCACATAGACGTCTCGATTTGCGGGCTGCCCTAGCGTGCAACTTAGTACTTACAAAATGTATACTTGAACTTTTCCTTTAAAACCTACATCAATACAGTACTAAGTTTATTGTAGCGTTTTTACATGATTACGCCCAACACTGGCAACTTCTCAGGCTTCAGCTTTTATTTCTAACTTTTTAAGTCCACTAAGACGTAGCCATTCAAAAGACACCATTGCATAATAAAGATAGTTGACACGCAAAACACTTAACAAGCAAGGCTTTTGATAATATTTTGTCATTGTTTACATTTTCTCGTGAGATACAAAACGCACTGGTGTGTGTACAATTCTCTGTCAACGTAATGATGAAAAAGCTTTAAATTCTATTCTGGGCAAAGAAAATTAGTAGGCCTGTAGGCTATGTACGTGACTTGAGGAGTTTATTAAGCTGCTGAGCACTAAACATGAAGAAGAGACTCGTGAACACAATATTATTTACAGAAATTTCGTAGGCTGATACTGGTACCGTATTACAAAGGAAAAGACAACGGAAGACATTAACACCAAAAATCTCAGCAGAACTGTTGGGTTAGCAGAGGCGATTGGTTACATCCTAAGTCATATTGTGTAGCGCCATGTGCATTCTAAAAAGTCAAATCCCATGTCAGATTATCAAAAGGCATAAGAGTTGCTGATTCAAAAATTTCAAAAAATTTAGAAAGGCTTGGAAATGTGCCAAACACACACACAAAGTTCCTAGATGTACAAAGTGGTGGTTAGTTGTAGTTAATGTAACAGCAAAGCTCGAAGAATAAAATCAATGGTAATTTCTCAAGTTGAGTTGAAATAGTCACTGAAAAAAAACTAATACATTATTTATAAAGTTAAAAGGCTTTTTCTATATATTGTGTTAACAAATCTACACAGTTAGAATTTTTTTTTACTTTTTCAGAATGAGAAGAGTGTGAAATATGACGATCTATATCATGAACTGCATAATCGGAAACTTTTCAAAATGCTTAAATTGACGGCATTACCCAGGAATTAGTGTAGCAAGATTGAAATTTTTATTTTTTTCTTCCACGAAAAGAAAAAAACCCCAACTTTTTGAAATTTCCACTTTCCAGCAACTCCTGTAACTGAAATGAGAAATCTACAGCAAAACATTATTAAATGATTTAATGATTTAATTTACCCGTCTATGTTATTCAATAGATGGAAATAGACATGCGCTGCAATAGAATTTGGGCTGAAGTGTTTTTTTTAAAAAACAAAAACTAACAAATATAGAACGGTTTTATGAGCACGCCAATGAAACTAACTACGTTCTATATATAGGCTTAGTTAGACTTCTATGGCCAATTAAAATTTCATAAAAACCAAAAAAAAGGGTGTGAACCTACTTTTTACGTTAACGTAGCTATAAATTCATAACTTTGACAGTAAAACACTGGAAAGAAAACGCCGGATTAGATTTTTTAGCATCTATGTAAAATAAAATATTCAAAGTTTTCGTAAAAACTGTTAACATTTGTTTCTTTATTGAAGACATGAGCGAAAAAACAAAAAGATCGTCAGACACAGCAATACAGGCTAGGGTTTTTTTTTGAAACTACTAATTGCAACTTTTGTTGAATCTGCTGTAGCTGAGACGCTAACACTACCAAGGTAATCGCGTTTTTTTGCATCTTTGCTTGCTATTGCTTTTTCTAATTTTACTGGTCTCAAGTACAAATTCTATGTCATAGGAAACCAAACCTGAGAGTTTGTTATTCACAACTGTCGAGCTAAAAATAAAATTGAAACTCGTTAAACTTGTTTTCTTGCTTAAAAAAACTGAAACTTTTATTGATAACAATGCCATCACCAAATTGGACGACTTTAGTAACAGCAGGGGTGCTAGTGATAGTCTCAGTAGCTGTAGCACACAAGAAAACCGGCTGTAGCGAGTTAGTAAAACTTACAACAGAAACTTTCAAAATGACAGTAGAACTATAATGATCACCCCTGCACGTTTCTGTCGGCTTGGTAGGCCTATAGCCCAGGGTAGGCTTGATGTCTGGTTGTCAGTTAAATAGAATGCAAGATTCTAGCTTGCTATTTTTTATGCTGCTTGATTTCTACTTCAGATCTATGCCACTTGCGTAAATCTCTAACTTTGCTAAGTTGAGCTAGAATGCATATAATAAACGATTATTGAAAAATTCTCTCTAGGCTTTCCCACATGGCTAGAGAGACCGCTCGAACTTTGAATAACTGAGGTTTGGTCGTCTTCGACAAAATTAGTGGTAGCGGTAAGTTTCATAAAAAGTTAGTCTTGTTAGAATCCAGGAACATTTTTAAAAAATCAATCAGCTGCGTAGGCAGCCATCTTGCCGATCATAAAAATGCTGTTGACAACTCCTCTCGAAGAGGTGTTTCTAACTTTTTTGTTAACGGAAGAAAAAAAACTTTTCTCTGCAAAAGTGTCGATAGGCGACACGACAGTTTCGCTGTTGCTTATCAAGTTTTAGGTAGGCTTTGTCAAAGTACGCGTTTAGTTTGTGATTGTAGTTATCAAAACACATTTTTATGGGAATCATCCACAGCTTTCTCAAGCCGAGACGCCAGTGGTTAACAAAGCACATGAAAACTTTGACAATCAACATCAAATAAAACTTAACTTTAGTTTTACAAGTGTTGTTACCGAGAAGAGTACAGAACAGTTCATGGTTGAACAAGACTAGGTAAAATAACTGCAAGAATGGAAATCCGCTAACATTACTCTGTATTAGCGCACGCAATTGGTACAACTTGTCTCAAAATTATTACTATAATAGCTGAAGACATGTTTCAGTGCCATAGGTAGTTTTTAATCATACTTTTAATTAATATCCAAATTTTGGCAATATTTTGAAAAGTAAAATATTCTGAAGATTTGCTTCAGGGTCGTTTTCGTCTACAATTCTGTATGGGTTAATCCCCAAATTGGGATACCAATGAAATTACAAACAAAGATTCAAACAACGACTTCAAGATGCTCGGTTCCAACGATGCACATGTACTTTTTGAGCGCACGCGTCAGCAAACTGCTCCCTAAAAAATATTGAGTTTTTGAGGTTAGCCCGGAACTATTCTTGTTTTTTTGGAGCAACATTTGTGAATGCACGACTTGTCAATTTTTGATTAAAAATATTTAACCTTGCTAATCTCTTGCGTGATCAGCGCCTAGATACATTATGAAGCGAGCAAAAGATTTAAACTAGCTATTTCAAGGTGGAGTAGCAAATCATCAACGGTATTAAGACCCGTGTTGCTAGTTTATGTGCCTCTAAAACCAAATTTTTTTATCAAACAACAAATCTTAGAGCGCATCACAAATAGCTTTGTAGTAGGTACTATGTGTGAATTTGGTTTCATCCACACTAACCATGACACAAATACGCTAATTTGATCATTATCGAGATCGACGCTTTTTGTACCAGTAATAATAACCGTTAGTTTTTAAAACACTTTGTTCATTTTGCTTCTGATTACCATAAACCTTACTTTGCTTAGGTTTGTAGTCAAAGCTCTATGGCTTTAAACAAAATTGCAGCACATTAATAAACAAATACTTTTCGAGTGAGATATTTAGTACGCTTAGTGTTACAAGTCCTTGCTTACAGGTTTTCAAATCAAAACTCCACAAAAGCTGAGTAGCCAAAATTATGACACTTTCGCACACAATGTATACTTGTTGTAGCTGTCAGATTGCCAAAAGTTGAAAATTTTGATCCGCAAATGGATGTGAAAACACGACCAGTGACTGTGGAATAAGCTTGAGCTCTTTAAATTGTGAATATTTTAGTAAAATTTCAGTTAGCAATTAATCTATATCTTCTTGCTTGTAAAAAATTATGAATTGTAATTTTTTTACTTTAATATTGAAAAAAATGTTGCTTCAACAATAAAAAACTAAAATTTGTTACCATGACTGGATTTCACAGTTTAGAAACAAAGTTTCAAGGTAATGTTGTTCTTGCCAATTTAAGCATTTTGTCAATTCTGAGCTTTGCATCTTTCACAATCCATATTTTTTTTCAGGTAAATTCAAAATTAGCGTTTGAACTGAAAAAATTTCTATTGACAATTCAGTCACAAAACTTATTTATGCGCAAAACGTGTCACAGTTCAAAGTGAATAAGTGGAAACTGTGTGTTTTAAAATTATGAAGCCATTAGTGTACACAAATTAAAGATTGACAATCCAGATATTGAACAAATTTGATTTTTATTTGTTTTAAGTGTCGATCCAAAAGTCCAGCTTGATACCAAGAAGAGCATCGGAGCGGTAGTCAAATTCTTAGATTCATTACCGCAACTTCGTTGCTGATGGTTTGCTTGAATAGAGCAGCTTGTTAAGGTTTTACAGATTGTCAGTTTTTGGTATCGACCTACCGGGTTTTATGTATCTCAGGTTTCCCTTGACACATGGATCAATTCATGGCGAATCCGGCACCATAGAATGCTGAAACCACTTGAGCACGTTGAGAGTGCTACTTTGAGAGTCTCTTAGAGACAAATGTTTTAGAATTAATGTCTTTTTTGTATATCTTTTGTTAAAATGTTTTTGTATGTGTAACTTTTTTGATTTAAGATCAATAAACAGATTTTCTGTATCTTTAAGTGTTGAAAGTGTATTGGAGCATAAAATTCAGCAGTTTTTTTGAACAAAGAAAAAGAGTTTCCATAGGTTCAAACAAAACACGAATGTTAATAGCGGTATCAATTAAAAGAATGAAGGGGGGGGGGGGTTTGATAGGATTGAACGAATCTTTTTCGGGACTGTATCAGTTCCCTGATATGATGTTAGCATTATGTACAAGTACAAACATAACTCACTGTTTTATTTGCCAATGTTAATTCAAGACCGGAAAGTGTGAATTTTGCCAACACCTTGAAAGTTCTTGATAAAATCTTTTAAAGTGGCACAAAAAAAAATCACATACAACTTAAAGTTCCTTAGATTAAATTTGTCATAATAGATCAACTTTTAAGAAGGCTAAAAATTCAGAATTCACTGTAGTCAAATTAGAATAAAATAACATGCTTTTGACTACTGAACAAAGCTCAAAACACAAATTTATTGTAGAAAAAGTTGTTGCAAAGCGATAACTTTACTACTTGTTTAATCTAAAATATTTGTCAAGAACGTTGGGTGAAACTAGTTCAGCTTGCCATGTTTAAAACTGGATTATATTTTTTTGCAAAAGCACTATGTCTCTGGTAATCAAGAAGGTAAGATAACAACCCATGGCTGGCAAACCAACTCTCAAGCCAGTGTTATTTTTTTTTGGTTTTAGACTTAAGAGGAAAAAACCTTGTTGAAATTAGACTTTTGGAGAGATCAGGGAATCTGTTTCAATGAATCTGGTTAAAATACATCCAACTGTTCCAGCAGAAAAATAGTTAGTTTTAAAACCAATTAAATTACCATATATGATTCATAGGACTTGAACTCAAAAAAGGCCATTTATCAGGTATTAGGTCTGTGTTTCTTAGGACGAAATGATTTTTGCTTCTGTGTTACATAAACATTTTTGAGTCCTTTATCAAAATTTGAAGGCCCAATAACTATTAATCATAAAAATTTTGATCGTTTTTTTTTTGCTAAAATGTTATATTAAAATTGATATTATTAACCTATATTCTTGAATTGTAAATTATTAGGAGTTGTGTGGTGAAAACTGCAATACTGTTTTAGTGATTATTTTAATCAGTGTATTTTCTTTAAAACTATTCAACATTAAAATTTCCCCCAAACCAAGTCCATGTGTCAAAGGAAACCCATGAGGTTCGTCACTACAGTGAGTTATGTGTAATACAATACAATTTTAGAAATTAAATAAAAGGTAAATAAGCTAATAGCCTTCTTACGAGACACAGTATCACGAAAAAAAACATTAGGGTTTTGAATAGTTATGTTAGCTCCATGAAAACAATAATTCCAAATTAACAATCATCTCAACGAGACATTAAACCAGAAAAAATCTTCTAAGCATTCCAGGTGACAAATCCTATGAGAAGTCATATGTAGTATAAAAGTTCAATAAAAAATGTTTAAAACCATTGATCACTCATCAATTTCGACAGCTTCTTCTCACAAGTTAAAGGTTTAACCAAACTACTAGCAGAAAGACATGGCTAAAATCTACATTTGAGAGTTTTACACACTACTAATGACATGAATCTTGTCAAAGAGTTGTTTTCGGTAATCTTTTGAGTAAATAGCTTATCTTGATTAATCTTTTCTTTTATTATTTCTATTCAATCTCTCATCAGAAATGACAATAAGATTTATCAGAGTCTCCCATTAAGGAACTACTGTAATAGAACATCAATTGAATAAAATAACTGGCAGCTGAAGATAGGTAGGAGGAAAAGTTTCCAAGTTTGGAAATTCTGGTGAGTTGGTTCAGTCTGAAAATGTTGGAACTTGGTTTGTGTTTTGGCGAATGATTCTAGAAAAAAAAATTGACATCATTCCATGCAGTAGTCCAAAAAAAGATGTAAGTTCAAATCAAATCTAAAACATTCTAAAAGAAATAAAAGTTAGTAGAAAAAGGTTGAAAAGGAAGAACAAGCATTTGCATGTGGCGAAATCTTGAATCAAAAATCTTGAAATGATCTCAAAACAAAAGTACTTTTCTTAGTATTAACCGTTAAAAACAAAGATTTAAGTGGAGAAATGATTTTTTTTGAATGTAAAATTTCGTTTCTTCTTTTGAGTTTTTGAAAAAAAAAAAAAAGAATTCAAAGACTTTTGAAGCAACCTTTTATTGAGGTTTCTAGTTAACTCTGTTTCATGTTGGCTTCAAAATATTCAAAAACTTCTCAAACCATTGACGATCTTTTGATGTTTTAAAGACCAGTAACTATTCAAGTGTAATTTCAACTGGGATTTTGGTTTAGAAGTAGTTCATGTGAACCGCAAAAGGTATGTGGTAGCTTTGTACAGAGTTTTTTTTGTATTTTTAACAAATTATTGCAATTCAAAAAATTGTATGCACATGAAAACTGGAGTAAGTATTGGCAGCACTTTCAAGTGCGTTTTCAATCAACTAGATTTTTGCCATGTCGGAAAACTATCCGTTTTTTACAGGCTGCAGCATAGAGAAATGTTTTTGACATACTACGTCATGTTGTCGCATCTTTAATTATCCGGTACGCAAAGCAATACCTGCTGGTTAATATCACAGTATTTAGTTTTTATGATCTACTTCATCTTTTTGCAAGACGCTGTAGTATTCTTCATTTATTAACCAACCGTTCTGACTCTTAGTTACTCAACCCAGTCTTGTAAAATAAAATCATTAATTTTCAATGTTACCTGGCCTTATTCATTCCACGATACTCTGTGGGCAACATGGTGACTGTTAGATGCTGTGATTTTTTTTGAGTGCCAATTATAGTAATTTAAAAAAGAAGAAGTGAGACAAAAAATTTGATACGTTGGTTTTAGTAATAGCTTCGAGTAATTCTGGTCTGTTTTAGCCTGTTTTGGTTTTTTTTTTTTAAAAAAAAAAAGAACGTCATAATTGGGTTTTTTCTGTCTTGAAATAGGTTGCAATTTTTATTAACTTAGAACACTCGGTTAACAAAAATTAAAAAAGACTAGCACCTCTCTAAAATGCAGATTTTTTCACCTTCCTTTGTCCAATTCTAATTCTAGATGGTTTTAGTTCTGTGGTTAGCTCTTTTTTTTCCGTTCGTGTCACAGTTACCTTCGCCGCAACCAGGCCTTATTCTAACTAGCCAACAGCATCAAGCCACCAAAAAACTGTAAAACTTCGAGCTATATTATTAATAAACTGTGCATTTAGAGTGAACTTTCATTTTACCAAAGGTACTTTTTATAAAAGGACACACTAAGCTTTTTTTTTTTTGGCAGCCAATAGAAAATTATAAATTATGAAAGCGTTCATGGAAACAATATGGACAAGCATTGCGCCGAAACTCTAGGTTTTCATAAACTACAATCATTAGGACTTACGCAAACAAAACCGCAGTTTAAACTTCAGTCTCGAGGCCAACATTCTAAAATTTGTCTCATTTAAATTCACACTTAAATGGACCACATTCTATCACTAATAAACAAATTGAGCTGAGGAAAACGTTGTTCCATCTACCCACTTCACAGCAAGGCATTAAAGTAAGCTGGAAAGTGACAAAAATTTAAACAGCTCCAAAATACAAGCCGATTTTAAGAAATTTTATTTTTGTGTCTAAATCTCATCACGATAAACTATTGAATAAAGAGAAAAAGCCATGTCAGTGGTCGAATTAGAAAGAGCCAATTGATTCTTGTCAGAGTTTTTTTTTAACAGAATAACACGCGCTGTTGTAGCTAAAGAGAAAACAAGCATAGATGTTTAGGTCAAATTATAAAACAAGTTACATAAATTTCTGGAGTTCTATATTTCTGTAAGTCCTGTTTCTATTTTAAATTCTAGACCTGAGCAATGCTAGTGCTAGTTAACTCAGCAAAACTGACTTAGACTATAAATTTTCGGTTTTTGTTTTTTAAGATCTAAGTTTTAATTTTTATTTTGTTATCACGTGATTTGTATTAGTTGTGTGTTTTTAAATTTTGGTTGGGAGTAATTTTCCCGACTATATGCCCGAGAAAAGTACACGCGCCAAACGAGCCTAGTCCTCCATGAATCTGTTTCGCCAAATTGAAATTCCGTATCTTTCAGGATAACCAACGATTTACAAAAAAAAAAAACGTTATTGTATGCAAATTCCCCTCAGCAGCATTGCAAAAGTGCCTACAAAACCAGCAACCATCACAGCATCATTTTTTTTTCACTCTTCTACTAGAAATGTTTATAAAGAACTGAATAGCCTTAGTTATTTGTTTGTTTTTGTCATAGTTTTACTATTATTTTTTTTACTTTTAAAATCGATTCAATCGCCAGACCCAGTCAAACCAGCCCAAACACTCGTAACTATTTTACGTGCAAACTAGCTATCATACTTCATTTTACCTATTTTGGACTTAAAAATTAACTAGCTAGTAAGCAGCATTAACAACAAAGGCCGTTACTAGAAACAAATAAAACCTTCGGCTTTTGATCTATAAAGCTCTCTAATAAGCAACTAAATTAAAAACCAGCACTCACACAAATAAGAAAGAAAACAACAAGCAAACTATGTTAAAATTCTCATCTTCTTCACCTAAAATAGCAATCAACATCTTGGCTAGATCGCTTGGTCTCCATGTAAAACGACTTTACTCTTCCGCGACCGCCCAGATTGCTGCTGAAATTGAAACTAGGGGTCCATGGTATTACCACGAGCCAATTGCCGCGGTACAAATCAACAAGCTGCACACATCTTTTACTGGATATATCCCAAAGCTTTCTGGTGCTGAGCTTGCGACAGGAGCGCTACTACCGATGGGATATCATCTTGCGTTTTTTAACGATGTGAGTCCAGAGACTGAGCTTGCAAGTGACGGCTACCACACAGCGCAAGCACCCCGCGATGACACTAAGTTCCCGGCGCGCATGTGGTTAGGCGGTAGCGTCGAGTTAAACCCCAAATCCAAACACGGTGACCTAAAAATTGGCGCGCCAGCGTCAGCAAAGGAGCTAATCAAAAAGACACGTTACTCGCAAAAAGAGATCAGTCCAGGCACTAACGTTGAGCGACTGGATGTTACGCTTGATCGCCTGCTTTATGGTGCGGACCTTGCACCCGCTTCCATGGACGAAATAAATTGGGCAATACGTGAGACTCGGTCTATTGCGTATTTCTCGCCCGAGGCTGGCACTAACAGAAAGAACACTTTTACAAGATACATCAAGCGTAAGTTATATAACCATCGCCTTATTGCTGCTTACTGTGGACCTGGTTCTGGCTAACTATTTTTTTTTGCAGCACCCAGTGGGGCTACCCATAAACTCAGCTTGACCCCATCAAACGTCCTACTCTTCAGATACTCTGCGCTGACGTTTAATTCGCATCGTATCCATTATGACCCATTTTACAGTCAGCACAGAGAGGGCCTCCCAGACTGCATCGTTCATGGACCGCTGTCTCTGTCTCTGATGATGAGTTGGATCTCATCTACTGTATTGCCCACTTGCGGCACCAGAAAGCGTGTGCACACGTTCTCTTACAAGAACCTGCTTCCCATGTTTGTGAACCAGCAACTAACTCTTAACGCAGCTGTTTCAAAAGTTTACCCAAACTCAATCAGCTTCTGGGTGGAAAATCAAAATGGCTCGCTAACCATGTCTGGGTCTGTCAAACTGGTTGACGCTGAGCTAGCTTGAGTAACTGTTACCTCACAAATACTGAATGTAATGAGAAATAAAGTACGTCTCAATTTCATAACATCAGTGATCGAAAGACACAAAAAAAGTAGTTTGCTGAGTTTATATCGTTTTTACACGTTCACTCCTACAAGTGATGTGCATGCTGGCAAGTTCTTATTAAAATACCATCCCTCCTGAATCAGGCTGTTTTCAATGTCTGCCCAGTATTTGCGTTTTTCTTCAGACGGATTCTTCAGATCAATGTCAGCAATTTTGAAGATTATAGGATAGACAGTCTCACCAACCCGAACCGCTTTCTCAGGCGTGGACGAGGTTGATCTGGCTCTATTGCAAACATTGAACTTTATGGTAATAAAGAGCGTGCAGTCGCGCGCAGCCATGGCTGTCAGGAAATCCTCGTCGATTTCTTCTTTGACAAAGTCGTACCAAAGAATCCCACGGCCGTCAAGTTTTTGTAGCTGTTTGAGCTTTTCTAGTAACTCCGACTTGTAGAGTCCTCGTGCGACGATCTCTGCAACAGGGTAAACAGTAGTGTCAATATAACAAGACAGTTTTGAAAACTCGGAATTGAATGCCTGCTCGATGACAGCAGGACTGTCAGATACAAGATCAAGTGGACAAAAACCTGGTTTTTTGCCGCGCTTATAAGCCAGCGCGCAAGTGCGGCAGCGAATGCTTTTTTCGCCGCTGTTGGGTGATAATAGTAGCCACTTAGGCTTAAACTCAAGCACAATCTCCTGAATGCTATCATCAACTTTACTTTCCGTAGGAGGCGACCGACATACAGTAAAACTAGTAGAATTAATTTTGAATTGCTCCTGGCGATATTCTGAAGAGTCGAAAACCGACTCCATCAAAAACGCATGGCGCTCACTCTCGTCAAGTGGCTTGTCATTGCGTTGGCCCTGAGCAGGTGGCCTACGGTTCAACGCTGCCGCAAACCCTATGGGTAGCGTAACAAGCTCATTATGGACGTAGTAGTCTCCCAGTACAGGTATAACTTGTGTTTGATAGAAATGATTGATTTCAGCCACAGACGGACTTCCAGGGGTAAGTTTACGCACACGCAGTAGCTGATTCTGATACTTAGGGAGGTTAGATCGTAAGATAAGATTGGCGGCACCTTCAGCAAAATAATGCCAGTCGGTCGGTCGTAGTACTGCAGACATTATGTGTTATCGTGTTTACTAGAGAAGGGTGGGGTGTCTTGATGCACAATGACGAGGGGAAGTGTGTTCAGAACGTGGAAAAGTTTGGATTTTCATCAGCTTTCTTCATTTTACTATCCATATCAACCCAATTTTCGACCGATCAACTCCGAAAAATTGAGCACCCGCCCGTAATCCACTTTTCTTTCTTCTATTATATCAGCTAGAAGCTGTCTTGAATGCCCTACCATATCTAACTATTTTTTTTAATTCAATACCCTATGAGCCAAGTCGATTTTGACCGCAATGCGCCCAATATTCATGTCACACTGCGGGCCATCTCCGACCATAACCTAAGATCTCACTTTACCACTATCGAAGATTTGTGGCAGCGAAAGCACTGAACACTAGCTGACAATTGCTGTGAGCGAGAATAACAAATGTCCTAAGGTGATACCAAGACAGTGGTCGCTCTTCTTTTGCCAGTTTGTGAGTGTGTCCCAGTCTCACAACAACTGGCGGTGCCTAGTGGTGGTCAGAATCGCGGCAACCACGGGTTCTCTTAGTTTCGCAAAAAACGTAACATTTCTCGGCAGACTTGCAACTCTGGTTAAAAGTTTTGAGAGTAAAAATGTAATTTGGTTTGTGCAGGTTGAGATCGCTAGAGTTAAAGTTGACCTCCAGTTGGTACGCGCTAGTTGCTGGATTACGCGCTTGCCAACGTTGAATTGTTTGAGACATTCAAAGAATTTGGCGAGTCAAACTATCTGGCTTGGGCAACATACTACAAGAAGCAGGCCTTTTTTAACGAGCATTACCATAGCAGCTCACTCCACCAAGCGTGTTTTTCTAACATCGCGACAACAATATCTATTGAAAATCGTCACAGTATTGCATATGATCTGAGTATAGCAACTTCATTTGGTGAAAACGTCTGCAGTTTTAGCCAGCTGCTACTACATCTAGCACTGAGCTCGCTTTAAGATAGCCAGAACAAGTGGCTTATGGACTTTTTTTAACATGTGAATCGCGGCGAAATTGCAAATCTTGTAGCTTTTCTCATTTTTGACTTTGGCAAAGTACACCATTGCTACAGTGCTTGCTGCCGTGTTTGCGCTAGAACTTTTCTTGATAGCCCTCTGTGAGACTATCTTTGTGTGTTCGAGCTCGGACCGCACGCTGACATTCGAGGAAGTTGGTGCCGCATAGCACCTTCCTTCATACGATATTGAGCATTCAGTCATGCGCAGGTTAAATATTATTTTTGTCAGAGGCTCAATTGATGATGTTGTTAGGTATGTCACTTGGCTTCAACCTCGAGTTCTTAGCAAAGAACTCGATGAGAGCATGCGGCAGAAGCTGGATCAATGGGACAGCTCTGTAAACGAATTGGGAAAGTGGATAGAGAGCGAAGGCAAATAAATCTAAGTTACTGTTTAGTCTACGCGTCAAAGTCTGCTAGATAAATGTTGCAGGTTATTACTTATGTGAGATTTGTGCCAATTATATTTATACACGGTTGACTAGTGACTGGATCTTCTCGGTAACCAGCGACGGGTTTCGGGTGTCGACAAGCACGATAGCGGGGCCTGCGACCTTGATGAGTCTGTCGTCCTGCCAAAAATACTTGCTAACGAGAGACGAAATGTAAGATTTGAAGCCAGCCCAGTAACCACGCAAATCCTTGAGCAGCTCGATGCTGTCGATTGTGCTCGCGCTAGGGAGCAGCGCGGTTGGTAGCCGCAGGTCGCTCAGTGAATAAATGTGGCGGATCTTAAAGTCATCGCTAGATAGAGTCGCAGCCGCAGGTTTCAATTCCTCTGCAGCGTTTGTGCTGGCCGTGGGCACGGTGAGTGCGAGGACTGAGCTAGGTCGGAGATAAACGTGCTCAGACGCCTGCAACTTGTACTCGTAAATGAGAGAGTTCGCAGCCGAAGAAAGTGTGAGGTTGCCAGTGTGACCAGATACACGCACGGCGCTGTTAATCGTAGCAGCTGCTGCTGCTGGCGGTGCCTCGGAGTGCAATTCAATATGAGAGCCGGACCATGCAAGAATGGCGCTGCGCTTGAAAACGATCCAGTCGTACTTCTTGTTTGGCGCAATGGTGGTCAGGCACGACGACGGTTTCTCGGATGCAACAAGCACAGTGGCCGGCTGGTCTTTGACAACGAGCTTTTTGTAAAGAAAAGGTAGGTCGCGTTTGTTAGTCCTGTTAGCAATGAATCCAAATGTTGATTGAACGACCTTGGTATGGTGATGTGACTGGTCAGGCTGGTTCTGGTCAGTTGACAACGAAATGCCGGTAACAGCAGCGTGGTCTGAGTTGACATAAAGTGCGCCAGCGCTGGGGAGCGTGACATGAAGCGCTGACGGGTAGGGCGAGCCAAGAAGCTTGAACTCGGGGTCGAGTGCAAAGGGCCCTGAGCCTGAAAGCTTAGGAAACGTGCGCAGCCGCGGGTCGAACAAGTCCTCGTGCATAGTGGCTGTAGTAGCAATCAGACGGCGCATAGCGGGGCGCGCGGCTATGTTACATATCAGCTGGCGGCTGGTAAGCATGGTGGGAGGTAATCGGTGGTTGTCACTGTTGGAGAGCGTCTGTTGTGGGTTTGGAGAAAGATGTAAATGATTTCAGGTGGTGACAAAAATTAACTATAAACTTTTCACTCCCCTCGACAGAATCAGAAAGAGATTTAAGGACTACCGGATTCACCGCGACAACGGGACACCACATAATGGCCAGAAGTTTGAAAAAAATTATAAAAATGGATGATTCATAGGAAAAAGAATAAATTGTTTATAAACAGAGAAAATAAAAAGTTGTTAAGCCTTTCTAGACCGAGTGGTTGTTTTCGTCTCAGAGACAACTGCCGTCGCTGTTCCATTGTCTTCTTCCCCGTTCTTCTCAGAACTGTCGGTCTTTTCCTCCTCCTTCAGCTGCTGCTGGCGCTGTTTTTCCAGCTCAACTTCCTTAATAAACCATGTGATGGCGGCCCATAGACCCGACGCAATTATCGTCAAGAAGACAAAGTGGATGTTTTTTGTGGCCACCAACAAGAGTGCAAGCGTGACCAGGAGCGCAGCAAAAGAGAAATGGGTGGCCTTGACCAGCGCCGGCGTCGTTCCGGGTGTCAAAATTGAATTCCACAAATCCTGTGTAAAATTGATAACGGCAGCCATGGTGTATTTAGATGCTGGTGATGAGGGATAACTTGGGATGCGATGTTCTGAAAGAAAGTTGGATATGAGATCAATGAGGAAACCAAGTCAAATGCTACTGGTTTTTTTTTTTGACTATGACTGATCTGGAAACATAACGAAAAGAGGAATAAGCGGATATACAGAATGGAGATTTTTCAAAAATCTAAATCCTACTAAAATAGGAAAGAATCATTTAAAATTCTTGAGTAATAATACTTAAACTTTATGCTTTATACTTTAAACTAAGCTTTAAAAAATAAAGATAATTAAAGCTGTGGCACTGTGCCTAGATACTGAAATAGTACTTTCCAACTTGATATCTTATTGACAACTGGAGCAGTTCATTTGAGTTTGGAATTTAACCAGTACCTTCACGTCAACAGTTTGTGAATGTTGCTCTTTAACATGCAATTTCATCATTTTATGGGATTTAGATGTTTAATTAAAACTTTGAACAAAAATTTAGATTGAAGGTCATGCTTTGCACGTTGGCAAATTGAAATCAAACGCACGTTCATGATTTTATATTTAACTTATCAGTATTTGTACTTTTATTCAGGATTTTTTTTCAATAAAAAGTAGATCAAGCCAATCCCACTTCAATGCCTTCTTCTCTTTGCTAGTTTCAAGTTACGGAAGCTAAAGCCTGGTGTCAATTTACCCACTCAATAGTAATTTTTTTTCTGCGATTCCAAAAAAATTGGAAGAGAAAAACTTTTTGAGTCGTGTTTAATCTCTTCATTTTTTTTTTCCATGTAACAGACATTATTAAAAGATTTGAAACAGACGGCTTCAACAACTATTCTACAGTGGGCCACTAAAAAATTACCCCTATATACAAATTCTTTAAAGCCCCTGGCTGTAGTTTTGCAATGGCTCAGGAGGTCGCTTGGGTAGTGCCTTGTCAACTAAATTTTGGAATTATGTTCCCAAAGCGACGGCCCACAGCCATTTTAAGCAACTGCACTGACAACTAATGAACGCGTTACATGGAAAATAATAAGGCAGTGTCTATTATGTCTCTGCATGTTGAGCAAAACAAATTTAATTATCCTCATGCTAAAAATGTGGTGTTTCAAATCTCTATACAGTCTAGTAAACACGACTAATCAAAGTCAACGTCCACGTCGCCATCACCGTTGTTCTCGACGTAGTAGTTATTTTCAACGACCGTGTTCTGCTCTACCGGACGGTCATCATCATCTAGTGCATTACTTAACAACATGCCACCGAGGATACCTGCACCGGCACCGAGCGCCAAACCCGCACCCGCGCCCATGCCAGACTTCTTCTGCTCAGTTTGTTGGACAATGATAGGCTGTGGCGCTTGCTGGCCGTACTGTTGCTGGGGCGGGTAATTACCACCATAACCGCCGCCGTAGCCACCACCGTAGTTGCCGCCGCGGTTCTGGTCGTAGCCAGGCTGGGGGCCGCCGTATCCACCTTGGGGCGGGTAGCCTCCCTGGTTGTATCCACCGTATCCAGGACCCTGGTTGTATCCACCAGGCGGGCCTTGATTGTATCCGCCAGGAGGACCTTGATTGTATCCTTGGTAGGAAGGAGGGGCCTGGGGCGCTGGAGGTTCCCATTGAGACCGGCCCGATGCCTGATCAACATAGTAGTATCTGTGTGTGTTTGGTTAGGGACTGGACCAAAACGGAATTCGGGTAAAAATTTCGGACACGAAAACTCAATTGAGTATAGTAACTTACGCATTGTATCTATTGTCAAATCTTGCAACCCATCCAGGGGGTACAGCAGGAGGAGGAGGAGGAGGAGCGGACATAGTTTAAGTGAGATGTGAGATACTTAAAAAATTTTATCAATAAATGAAAAGAAGGGAAGAAAAAAAAAAAGAGGAAGAGAAAAAAAAAATTTGGTATGCTGAGTGTTATTTATTTTGTGATGAAAAGGGGAGACTGTTGAACGTGGCGGAATGTCCACTTCCTTATTATTTTTCTGACCAAAATTCGGTTGCGAACAACGCTTGATGAGACCTATTACCGGAATGCGATCTACTAAAATAATTTTTTCCGTCTGTTTTGACTTGATTATTATACATTTTCTACTACAAAAAACTAAACAAATTAAATATTCCAATTATGGATTATAATTTGTCTAGACTTAAGATCACACAAGAAAGTGTAGTGAGACAGAGCAGAGACCATATGGCAAGATTAGGAGTATATCAAATTTTATTTAGATGCCGTTTGGTAGTTAAAAAAAAAAAAAACTATTAGAAGACAGTAGGCTTATCTCGAACTAGAATAATTTGTTACACGTCTGTGCCCGTATACGTTGAAATTTGGAAAAGACAAAATTCTCTCTCCCTCAAGCTACAAGGCTTTTTCATTTAGGGGGTCGGTGATCTCATTTCAATTTGAGACGCACTTCAAGCGATGGTTAAGTAACCGTCAGTCTAGAACAGTTAATTCTAGTCCGGGCTGTCCATGACCTGCGCCAACTTCCCTGAGCTAGAATAGGTTACATCTAACCTACCAGTGAGAGCAAATAAATTCAACCTAAACAACAGTTAGCGTTGCAAATTATTTCACTGAGGTACAGGATTAAGCCCGCATTTTATGGTTGTTTGACTAAAGTTACCCCTTCCCCTTAACTACTACACCATACAGTTCAAATTTGAGGTTATTAAATAGTTTTTGATCTGAAGACATGAAATTTTTAGTAGCATCCGTAGCGAGAGATTTTTTTTTTTTGTCATGAGCCAGACCTTTGAAGTCTTATGAAACGAACTAAGTGAAAACATTTTACTTATACCAGCCATTTGAGATAGCGTTGCGATGTCTGAACTGCTCTATTGAGAAGGCCGTGAACTCCAAATTTTCAAGTGGGTAAATGGCTCAACTAGCAGCAAAAGTACTAACTATATAGAATTGTAATCTGACAGTTTCAAGTCATATTTTAAATGCCATGACAATTCTAATAGTAGATGTTGAACGAAAGGATATTTGTAAAGTCTTTTACAGAATTGATGTCGACAAGATCGCGACATCTAAATGAATCGTATGGCATACTAAGATGTGTGATCTTCTCAGTAGTATTGCAATTAAAGTGAAATTCTAGTAGCCTAGTAATCAAAACTTAGTAATTATTTGAAATACACCAGACCTGTGTGTTTTCCCAAGTAAATTCAGTTTAAAAAGAAGTTTCTGTAGGTTCTTCTGCGCCAGTGTAAGCTGCCAGCTTTCCAAGCCTGTAATCTCCAGAGATAAATTCTCTGGCACAATTCCATGATTTTTTTTTTAAATAATTGGGGGAAAAAACCATGCTCAAGCTTGAGCTTGAATAGTGTCCGGGACTTTGCAGTTCCTGGCTAAAATTCCAAAGCTCTGGTTTCTTCTTGGCACTCTTAGCTCTATCATTCCTACTGCTATTAGGCAGTGCTGGGATTTACATAACAATCCTTCAATAATTTTTTCGCTAATCATAGACAAAGCACACACACTTATGCATGCATACCACTCTTAAAATTTAGTGTTGGTACGAGCTCTCCATTGAGTTGTCACTAGAGTTTGAAATTTTTATACTTAGTGTGTTTGTCTGTGCTAAGAACATTGACCAAAAAAAAAACACAAGGAAAACTCTGTTGTGTCAAACTGGGCGCTAGAAAGAACATAAAGATAATCACAGCTAGTAATTTTTATGGCAATCGTAAGTTGCAACAATAGAGGGGGTCTTATACTGTCAAGAAGTTTCAGTTAGGCAGTTTAAAATAAAGGCTTAATGTTGTTTTTGCGGGGTGTTGTGATCTTTAAATTTTTATTTATAAGAAAATGTGCCTTGGTCATCTACTTGAGTTGCTTCAATTATGATAGTATTTTGAACATGTTGGTTTTGTCATTTTTTAATCCACCCAAATCTTACATTAAAAACAAACAGATGAAGTGCAATCAAGCCACCCATTTGTTACATTCTTACCAAAACAGAGACACAGAGATGCTATTGAGAAGTGATTAAAACCAAAACAGAATGTTTTTTTTTAAAAAAAATTCAATTTTGAAATTGTAAACTTTCTTAGCGCATTTGTTGTCGGAGCAATCCTTATTTTATCGATCTATCGGTTTTCAGATAAACATTATGGTTTTTTTTAAGTGCTTGCCATGCCTGCTTTATGAACCAGCCATTCCATTTCTGGACAAGCCCTCCGTGCCCAGCTTTTGAGCCCTTGCACAATGAAACAGTAGCATGATAGAAATGTACTCCATTTTATTTTGGAGAAGAATGTTTTATATATAATTTAATATATTCCTCCAGAATGCTGGAATCTTTTTTTCTTTCTTTAGAAAAAATTTTAGAAACCCAAATAGACAGTGCTTTTAAGAACCCGCTGTTTGTGACACCCACAATGCTAAGGCTACCAAAACTGAGACAAAGCAGACGCCTTAAACAGAGCAAAAAAAAGGATGACGAGGATTTTGACAGTAAGTATATTTTTGCACTGTTAAACCTGCAGTTGCCGTGGCTCTGGTCCCCTGATAAGAAAATGGAGTGTTAACAGATCTAACAGGCTACCTGGGCGACGAGTTCTTGTCACAGGACGAATGCCTGACGCTTGACCCGCTGCTCACCAAACAGCAGGTATACTATTCCACCAATTATCCACTGCCCAAGCGGAATTCAGTGGTCGACTTGCCCACGCCAACGGGCCCTTTTTCTATTGAATCTATCATTAACTACAGGCCGCACCCACCTGGCACTGGCAATAACGTGGCCGATAGCCCCAGTATTCAACATGAGAACAAAAAAATTAATGGTTATAGCGCCAATAATATTATTAATTTCGACAACCGCTCACGGGGGAGCGGCACGAAAAGAAGAAGCATGCGGTATTCGTGGAATCCATTTGTGGCACAATCGACTGGCGCACCGGCGCCTGCTTTGCGCCGCCACAGCGAGTTATTAAAACCCACGTCACACAACCTGAACACCCCACAACCCTCGGCACCATATGAACACGCCAGTTTACAGCAACAGAACCCCCTACAAAAGCAGAATGAATCCGAAAGTCTTGCGTTATCTCAAAAGCAAACAAGTCAGTCATTAGATGAAATTCCACCGTCTCGGGGTTCTTCCGCAGAACAGTTGGTCCCACCCATAACAACTTTTTCAAGCAGTGCAACTTGCCAATACCAGCAACGTGCGGCAGCAGATTTAGTGCCACGCAGTGCAGAGATTGGTTGCGACAGTTTGGCAAGAAATGAAAAACGTGACAGCCTCGCAATCGATCAAAACGCAGATGCCACCGGCAATAGTGCAAATAACTCTGGCAGCTCCGTTGTCTCCAAGGTTGAGGGAATTGGCACCGAATCTGTTCCTTCCATCTCAGTTATTAACCGTATTTCTCATGAGCAACAGTCGCTGCAACTTCGACAGGAAAGTGAGAATCACCTCAATTGTCGGGTTGCTTCTGATAAAAGTCAACTGACCCACAAATGTCAACGTGAGCTTGCATTTGTGCACGGCAATATTGGTCATTCGCGGGCTAGCTCGGCTTTTTCTTTAGCTTCTTTCCACTCTTCTTGCTCTACTCATGATGACTTATATACTGGCCAAAACGCATTGCACGACGCCAACGAATTTCCTAGCAGAAGCCTTGACCTTAGGTCTACCCACAGCGACGACCATAAGCGGGACTCATCACTTTCATTAGATAACGACAGCAATTCTCTTATTAGCTTGTACTTTGACCCGCTAGTAACTGACCACGACCAGCAACAACAGCCAATAATCAATTACACAAACATGCAACCTGACTTCAAGCACCAACACCCTCTTCCGCACACATCGTCGCCAGGCTCGCTGACTGGGTCTGTGACAGACTCCTTTTTGTTGGCACGTTCGCTCACAGATTCTGCGTTTTCGTTGCCTGTCACGCCTAATACTGTTTACAGTGAGCCGTTATCAGCGCTGGGGCCAGCCACAAACAGCGACAAGTATACCTATGATGCGGATATTTTTGAACGCTCTGTCCAGCAACAGCAGAAGCAAGAAGGCTCTGTCACGGGTGGCATTCCACTACATTTGTTCAACGACGATTATATTCCTGCAGTCCTGCAAGCATCGACAGAAGCGCTGACAGAACATGGGCTTGATCCAGACAGTATAGATGTGTTATCTAAACGACGACCGTCGTCGCTGCGAAGTTTCAGTTTTTCGGAGACATCACTTTCGGGAATGACCCCTTTCGCACTTTCACACTACAACTATAAAACAGCCTCAGCAGAACCGGTAGCAAGCGATCAGACATTAACGTCACCTGTACCTGAGGCGCTCATAGCGCGTGAAAGGAAATCTTATGTGTCAATTTCCAAAGCTACACAACAACAACAACAGCAGCAGCGGCCGCGCGTGCTTAGCTTTTGCTCTTTTGCTGACCTGATTTCGTCCGAGCAGCCTGAGTCTCATGACGCTTTAAACGGCGACAATCTTACCAACGACAACAACAGTAATAATGAATCTAACAAGAAAGTTGAAAATTTTTGTGTCGATGGTGTTAACAAAGTTGAAAACGACAACGTCTTGCCCTACCCTGTGCTTTCTGGTTTTTCAGCACGATCTCGCCGCAGTTCTGTGTTCAGTAATGCCACAGATGACGAGATGAAAGTCGCTAGCTTGCGCCAAGTAATTAGGCGTAACAGCGAAATAATTTTAATTCGTTAACCAGTATTTAACTGGCAAATTATTTTTAAGGACATTCGGGCTTTTCTTTTTTTTTTTTTTTTTTGGATTAGACAGATAAATAGATCAAGTTATATCTGTTTACTGTCTTTTGACTAAAAAACATGTTGAGGTGATAAACAAAAAATTAAAAAAAAAATTAAATAATAATACTAACAATAATGAAAATAATAAAAGAATTTAAGAGATTAACTAATTTTCTAACTTTCCATCATGATTTATCACTGAAAGATTTTTTTTCACGGCTGACTTGATTGGGGCATAATAGGCTATGAAATCATTACCAGACCGAATCTCTTTATTCAAGAAGATCAAATAAAGCTCGCTAGTTAGTGAGTAATAAAAGCCAAAAACTTGACGCATGTTTTAAAGCATTTTCTGTTTTTTTTTGTAATAAACCTCAATAAAAATTGTCAAGTTTTGTCTGTTTTTGAAGAAATGCATTTTGATTTTTTTTTTTTTTTTTGATTTATTTCTAAAGTAAATTGATTGATAACTTTTTTGCAACTTTACGCTTTTTCTCCGTCATGCCTAAATTGAAGTAAGCTCACCCAACGCCTTTAGATCTATCGTCCTATTCTGTCTTTTTACTTTTTGACCTGGCTCACTAGCATCTTGAGTGAAAGTCGCGAGCCACCAACCATCATTGAAGAACCAGAAAGACTTGCGTCGCGAGCTTTTAAGAGACGCACAACCATGCTCGGGACTCTGTAACCATTCATTATTCCCACGCCGCCAGTACTTCCAAGAGTAACAATACATGATTGAAGAGAGTCCTCGGGTTCAGGTACAGCATAAACAAACATACTTTCGTCAGCAACAGCAGCACTTGAAACAGAAGCAGTTGCGTCTGTGCCATCAGTGGCAAGCGCGAGTTCTAGCGCAAGTGTCTCTTTCAACGCACCAGTGTGCGTCTTAAGACAATGAAGACTGCCCTCTGACAATGCACTTGCATCGCCTATGACATACACGCGAGGTGATAAACCCGTTACACGTAAGTGTTTATCGCTCAAAACAAACCCACGGGAATCCAAAACCTCTGACGGTAAGAAAGCGGTGTTGGGAGTCATACCTACAGCAGGGATATACAGATCGACCGACTCGATGGTGGTGGTGCTCACCTCTGCGGCAGAAAGGGTGATATCGTATTTGCCAGTCTCTGGGTTTTGCTCTGCGCGGGTGACACGCTTGTTAACAACATCAACACCAAAATTTTTAGCAAGACGGTCAGCAACAACGCTACGCTGTGCAGCGGGGAATGCTGAGACAATTCCTGCGTGTCCGGCATAAATGATGACGCGTTTAGAGGGATAAGCCTCGCGCAGTTCGGTAGACAATTCGACACCAGTGGCTCCACCCCCACCAATAGCAATACTTGAAGCTGCTTTGATCTTGTCCGAGAGATTGCGCAGTTCTTCTGTGATATTATCAGATGTGCCTGTAGGCCAGCTCTTAAATGCCGGTGTAGCAGAAGAAGAGCCAGTTGCAATGATCAAGCTATCATAAGGGACTTCCTCAATCTCGTCTGTGGCCGCAATGGATCCGCCAACGCGTTGCACGACAACTACCCGTCGTTGCGCGTCAAGGCGAGTTGCGTAGCCCTGTACATGCTTGACGGGCGCAATGGCTTTGTACTTTTCAAAATGCGGCAAAAACTTGGGTTGCAATTTTTCATCTTCAATAATCTGAGGATGTGTGACCGCTCGCAACGACGATATATTCATGTAGAAACGGTCAGATGGCGCTACAAACACGACGCGGAACTTGCGTGTGCTGCCTGACGCGGAAGGTGGAAGATTAGGAATGACGTCGCTGAGCAAGACATGCGCAATTCGTAGGGCCGCAAAGCTACTGCCGAGAATAACAATATCATGGGGTTTAGAGAGAGACATTTTTGTGTTTTGTAATGTGTAGAATTATTTTTTTTAGATAGAAATTTTTTTTTGATCTTTGGTCAAGATCAACGAACTTTATAGTTGTGTCAAACGTTAGAATGAACTTAAAAAGCTTGAATTTCTGCGTCAGAAAAGGGTCTCCAATGTTGACAAAGAAACCTACACTGTTCTTTTTTTTTTTATCAAAAGCCTTTATTGTCTCATATGCTCCTAGAAAGCTGAGAGATATAAAAACTACAGTCATATAGTTGCTAAATAACCTTTTTTTAAAAAGGGAGAGAAAAAAGTACAGCTCAAATTGTTGTGTTCGTAATAATCTGCTTATTTTTAGGAGTTTTGGTAAAATAATTTTAAATTTCGAATCATTTGCATTGATTTTCAGGGTTCTTCCAACAGTAATAAGCTTTCTTATTTGGAGACATTTATGAAAAAGATGAAAAAAAAAAAACAGTTTTAAATGATAATGATCTAACATCAGAAATTTTTAATAAAAAAGTAACTTGAAAAATTTAGAAAAAACATGAGTCAGTCTTTGCCAAATTTCAATATGGTCTACAGGAGACTAGTTTAAATTATCTCTGCACGGTGGTGTTTTCTTCTGTAAATCACAACTGGTTAATGTATGTTTCTCTGAAGCTTGATTCTATTGTTTTCCTTGATTCTTAAATTGACTTTAAAAAACTTGAAACGTTTAGATACACATGCGTAATAAGGAAAGATTTTTTTTTGGATCTCATTGCTATAGTTATTAACAATTCATGTTAAACGGACTTAAAAGCGTTAAAATCATAGAGAAATAAATTCTAAATCCATCTAATTCACAAACTTGTAAAATTCTCTGGTCTTGCCAAAGTGTTAGTCAAAAAATACGTTTTTAGATGGTGATAGATTTTTTGCATGTTTTAAAGCATAGACAAAACTGTCAAAATAAACACACACTATATCTCTGCAATTTAAACAACATAAGGTTTTTTAATTCAAATCATTTTTACATCGCGTATTTTTGGGTCCACTCCTGCGCTTCGGCAAAATAAGCAGGCCGGTTTTTACGCATAAGACGAGCGGCTTCTTCGTTTAACGGTGAATATGGTTCAGGATCACCTAGTAGCGTCGCGATAGACATGAGCAGTGCTCCAACAGACATTGCCGGCGCCCACTTATGTTGCAACACATCTACACAGATTGCTCCACTTGATGCATCAATGTTGGGGTGAAAAATGCGTGTGCGCATACATATCTGTGGCGGTGAGTAAGGAAATGATTCCGGAAAGTTGAGTGTCATTTCAAATGTACCCCCTTCGTACGGAGTACCTGCAGGTCCCGTAATCGTTGCTGTCCATTGAAATAGTGACACAAAAAAGTAGCCGTTCAGTCGCGCGGTACAGCCCTCAGGCGGGTTTCTAAAAATGGATATTAAAAAAAACAATCCTGAAAAAAACAGTTTTTTGGTTGTTGTTTATTCTTACGTTTTCATGAGCTCAAGCTCTTTTGCGAGTCGTTTAGTTGCCATTGTAATCAGCCTTCAAGCACAAAAGTTATTTCAAGTTAGAAAAGCCAACCAAGAAAAAATAAAAAGACTGTTTGAGCACTTTCAATCACAGAAATCACCATCGTTTTATAGCATAACTTGGTTCATTTCCTGTGTCTCCTTTTTTATGTTTTTAAAATTTGTTTTGTATCAATGGTGTTTCACTTGACAATATTAAAAAAACCTGGGTTAATAATAAAATTTTCCACAGCTACTGTCTGTGCTGAAGTGATAAAGCTCACCACTTGTGCTCAAACCATGTTTGTCTACTAAAATCTACCAAAAGGGCTTGTCAGACTTTTGTCATGAAAATCACAGCTACGAAATCTCAGATCGTTTGTTTTTAAGACTAGTGGACTTCTTGTTGTGTCTTTTGTGTAATCTATACATCTTTTGAGTATCACCATTCCAATTTCACCTCATAATAAAAATGGCTTTTTTCCTGCATGTCAAGCCGGATTCAAAATTCATTTAGCATTACCAAACTTATCAAAAGTTATATTTAAAAAAGTAATAATAACATATAGTTCTCTGAGTGATTTCTGTACATGATATATAGTAACAGAACAGTAAATTGAATACTCTCAAGCTACTCATTCACATCTTTCACAACTTTTTATTTTCAAACAGATCACACCTATTACTCCAAAAACCACACAACTACCTTTGTTTGGCCTTATTTTTTTTTACCCACTGTTTTAACTTCAACACAATAACTGATAACTGACGGAATTAGAATCTCTTGTTGTCGGCCATTACAGGATCAGGCGTATCAATCACTAAGTTGCTGAATGGTCCGGACACCAAGCACCCCTTTTCCATATAGAATCTAACTAGCTGGTCCCAATAAGGCGCGTACCTAAACATACTCACATTGGCAAGAATAAAAAGACCGTAGCGAGAACGGGTTATAGCAACGTTTAGTCGTTTTTCATCGGCAAGAAAGCCTATATCACGTTTAGGGTTGGAGCGCACACAGCTGAAAATAATGTAGTCGTGCTCTTTGCCTTGAACATCTTCAATTATTTCAACGCTTACTGCCGAGTAGCGCGAATCATTGTCAAAAATTACGTTGCGAATGTAAGAACGCTGGCCTGTGTACGGAACGATAATTGCAATTTTAGTTGCAGCCACACCACTATCCAGTAGCACATCAACGAGAACTTTGCTACGACGCGCTTCCAGATTGTTATAATATGTGTTAGCATTCAATGTCTCATCTTGCTCACAGTTCCATAGCATCATGGGATACTCATCAGACGGCCAAGAAAACGATACCCTTGGTGTACGTTGCTCGGCTGTGATCCCGCTCTGCACCGCATTGTCATAAAACAACATATTAGGCAGTTCGTAAAGCTTTGGGTGCATGCGATACTGAATATCAAGCTTAAAAGGCTCATGTCCATTATCTATCAACCTTTCAAAAAGCGACTTGGCGTAAACCGATTTCTTGAGCTGTTTGGAATTAATCATAGGACCTAGCTGCATATGATCACCAAGGAGAACTACATGGTTACTCCCCAGTTCAAATGGGAGCAAACATTCTGGCTCTATTGCTTGTGTGCTTTCATCAATAAGAACAAATTGAAAGCTGGGTGCTAACTTTTTGATGATGTCCGAGTTTGCCATCGTACAAGTGCAGAAAACGACATTGCTTTGAAATAGAATTTGCTTTTCGTAAATTTCAAGTGTATCATTATAGTCTTGTTCTTCTTCTTTTTTCAAACGGTAATTAGCATGTAGAAGTAGTTTGGCTCGATGGGTAAAGGCAGGATCACTAGATGAGTTATTGATTATTTTTTGCAAGAGAGTGATTTTCTTGATATCCTCAGGAAGCTTGTTGTACCCGCTGTGTGAGACAACTCTGGCGACCTCAAGCTCTGTCTTCATCAGCTCTGTGGCCAAAGTGTTAACAGCACTATTAGAGGGAGCACACACCAAAACCGGGGCCTCAGTTTCTTGAATCATGTTGTAGATGATGCTTGCTGCAAGGGTAGTTTTACCAGTGCCAGGAGGACCCTGGACTAATGAAAACGATGATTGGAAAACATGTTTAAGAGATTGAATTTGAGATTCATTGAGGTTGACTTGCTCTGCAACTGACTGAATGTTTTCAATTGGTGAAATATTACTTGACGTACGCGGACCATTGATGATGACTTGGTTTGAAATTTTTTGCGAAATGCTGCACAAGTTTTCCAGCTTCATGCTGTCTTCAGCGCATCTGTACCCGTTAATGGGCACTAAATAAATATTGCCCACTACTGACCTTGTAAATGAAAATGGCTGTTTTGAGCAGAAGACAAACATTTTCAGAGGCAACTTGTTTGTAACTTTGACAATTGTTCCCATAAAACTAACCTCGGAGTCTTTTTCAAGGATATTCATAAAAATACGAGCTCTTTTGCTGTATCTTTTCTTATTTAGCGTTGGTGGCGCATCCACAATAACCATGCTTCCGCATTCTCTAGCGTGCCAATGCATCGTAATGTCATCTAGAAATTCTTCTCTCATGGCTTTTTTGTTGGCGCGGATTTCATTTTTGATTGCACACAAGTAGTAATTACTGTATTGTTGAAAACCCGTGAACCGCCCAGTGCTCTCAGGAATGGCAAAATTTTTATTTTTGGAATGCACAAAATTAGAATCTCTTCCAGTCCGAGAAAAATAGTTGTTTCTGCGCACTAAAGATTCGTCTTCGGCATTGCTATGTGTGCTTTCAGTGAAATTGTTACTGGCGTGGGCTTCTCTCATTTTGATAGTTGCTTTATTTAGAAATGGATTTTAAAAGATTCTAAATATTCCAGAAAAAAAAAAAAAAAGAAAACCAACTATTTAAGTAATCAATTTTTTGAAAAAATTTGACATTGTGGATAAAGCAGATGTTCTTTAGAGATACTCAAATCCATTTGTTGCGCATTAAAAAAAATCCTTTAAAGCTTTTTGAAACTATTTGGTTCACAAGACACATTTACAAACGAAAAGCAGACAGAAAACTATAGAATTTTTGCCAAATTGTTACGGAGCTGGTGAATTTACTGTAAGTGAAGTTTAATCAAACATTTTACTAACAAATAAAAGTTATCGTTAAAAAAGCACAGATGAAGTAAAAAAGCAAGCCCAACAAGTCTGGCTAACATCAGTATACATTTGAATATTTTCAGTATTTGCCTTTTTCCCTGTTTTGCTATAAAAAAAGTTTTGAATTAGTGAATCAATGAATTCAGTAATTTTGAACTCTTCTGATAAGTTGAAGTTGGGCGAAATCCTAACAAAGCCTGCTTCTTACGATTAGTTTTTAACACTGTTTACTGAAGAACGCATTTGCAGTATCGAATTACAATTTTTGGGGTTTTTTCATTATTAAAAAAACTTGATTTAGTTTTTAACGGAGTTTACTAACAAAGTCTTCTTTAATACCAAAAAAGAAACTGAGCGGTAGTCTAGCTCTTAGATTTGTCATTGCAACTTAGTTACCGACGAATCGCTTGATAACAATAACTATTTAAGGTAATACTGAACATCTATCTCTGGTATCGAACTATAGAATTTTATCTATTTCTCAGGTTTCTTTAAATACACGGAACAATCCAAACAAAAATTGGCATCATCAAATGCAGAAATAAACCATGTACCCTAGAAAAATTATTTTGACAGTCTCATGGAAACAAAAATTTTAAATTAATTCATTTTGTAATAAACTATTCAAGTTTGTTAATTTTGTAGAGGCTTTTATCAGAATTCACTATTTATACGGTACTGCTTTTCTACAAATCCAAAGTCTCCATTGTCAATAATGAGCTTTTGTTATCCATCTCAGAAGTTCTCGAGAGTCGTACTTGAGGGTTTCAGCAAAAACAAATTTTTTTTTATCTGTTGGAATAGTTTATAAATGTCTTTTTTGAAGATCCAGTTTTGTATCATTAAATTCCAATCACTTGCTTAAAAAGCTCGTACCACCTTGACTTTGCTTCACCATTATGACCTTGAACGTTTTGTCGCAAAACACGTTGAAAGTATATTAATTTTCAGTTTTTCACACATATCACGTGATTGAACCCTTAACAATTGAGCTCATTTTTTTTAAAAAACAGGTCCGATTTGTGAAACACAAAGTTTGCTTAGAATTAAAGAAATTCCTGGAACAACTTTGGTTAACAGTGTATGAAATTTCAAATGATTCTTCTTAACTTTAGTCGTACTGTACAAAATAACTGTATTTAATAACTCAGATCTATTACTTAGAACCTTGAGTCAAGCTCAAGTCCAACATTACAACCCCATAGAAACTAGGCTGAAATACTTAGCAAAACTTTACCTATATAATGAAAGATACAATGCAAGTGATATGAAGAGAAAGCAAAGAAAATGGGTAATTAGAAGAAAACTTTTGTTTTTCAATTGAAAAAAAAAAGCTAAATCACATCTTGTTACATTGCAGCTTTTTATCATTTGTTTTGTTAATTTAATATTTTTTTTTTGTTCATAGCACAAGGTAAAGTGTATATTGGATTTACTGCTTCACTAATAAAAATTTTAATTTTTAAATTTCACACACTTATATATCATAATACTTTGAAAAATGTCTTTAAGCTTTGTACGTCTCGTATCATAATACAGTATAAAAGTCTCATTTAATTACTGGATTTTTTTTTTGTTTTGAAAGATGTACATATCATACAAATAATGTGTGTGAGCTGGTTTTGTTGAAATAAGGCCAAATTAGATTCTTTTGTAATCTCATTAAAAAAAAAAAACTCTGCATAAATTGGACATGTTTAATTTTGAAATTATTCCATTCTTCTACAATTTTTCTTATCTTTCTCAACATCTACTTATCACGCTAATCGAATTTACAGCATGATTGCTAAGTTCAAGGTTTTTTAGGGGAAGTTCCTGCGTCAAAAATATTTACCTGTAAGTTTTAGAAAGTTTTAAAATTAGTTTTTCTAAATGGAAAGCTAAGACTTGAAAAATTAAAGATATTGAGACACATTAATTGGTTGGAGTGCTTCCGTGTGTTTAGAAAGTGACTATTACATGTTGTTAGTAACTTGTTACCCTCATGTCGCAATAAGATTATAAAAAATATATTGTAATCTTGCGACGTTGCTGAAAAAAAGAGATGATTGTTTTATGATACTTTTTTTTTCTGTGGTTCTTCTTGAAATGAAACTTCTGCTCACTGTAGTAAAATTTTTTGCTTGAAAGCGTTTTGATTGATGTTGTAAAGATTCTTGTAGCTAAGCCTTAAATCTTCTTTATTTCAGTGGGTTTCTCTCTTTTAATCTGTGTCCTTTGTGTTCGTTTTTAAATACCGCCAAACAGGAAGAAAGAATGGTCATGCAAGTAAATTACAAATTCTCTCTTTGACTTGTATTCAATCTTAAGTTTTAAAACTTGCATTATTTTTTCAACTTCTTATCATGTTTGCGGAAAGACATTACCCACCCTCATTGCTATTTCTTCTTATCACTTGCATTAAATCTTTTGTTTTATAGATGTGGTTGTTTTAAGTATTTTTACCTGTAGTCCCAATGAGTTTGTTGTATGTGGCCTGAGCGTGGCTCAAGACTATATGTAAACAATATCTATTGGCACGGTATAATGACTAAATGCAAGGATTACCATGACACCAAGCAAATAAAGTGATATATGAGGTTTGTAGTGAAACCGGTCAACATTCAGGACTCGATTAAAAACTAATAAATCAAAAAGCATTATTAATTAAATCAGTAACAGTTTAATTAAGTTTCATAAATGATAATTTAATTATGTGAAATGGTGTGTTGTAAAAAAATGGCCTACAACCTGAGCTCATCATTCCATATCAATCTTCTACATGTATATAGTTCTGTGCCCCAATTTACAAGTACATAAATAGAGAAACTTCCGAGCAACCAAATAAGTTTTAGTGATTCAAAAGTTTAAACCCCCTTACGGATTATCTTCTACAACAATTTTGTGACATTTTTGTATTGTCTGCTTGTTGTTTCATGGTAATCTTCTCTCAACCTTTTTATCAATAAATTTTTTTCATTTCTTGTGCAATTATTACGCTCCTCGTTACAACTTCTATTACCATTAATCGTCAATACAAGGTCTTGCTTGATTAATCTGCCAATACATTGTTAACATCAATTTATCCTTAAAATGATGTCAGAAGAAAATCTTTCCATCAGCCTTCAAAAGCTTTCATTTGGTCCCAAAAATTCATTTGATGAACTCAGATTGTTGATTGAATCAGAGAACTTTAAGACTGTCAAGAAATCGTTTCCTCACACGAAAGACTATAAAGAGCATTTCGAAACCCTTCTAGCTCATGAAAGGGAAGCGGCCCATGCTGAAGAATTAGACAACTCTTTACGTGAAATAACGATACAAGTTGATGTTGAAGACGAGAAAACTAGCCTTTTTCAATTTAGAATTCCAGAAAATATTAACAAAAAGTT
Organism: Geotrichum citri-aurantii; assembly: GCA_030463015.1. Classification (NCBI taxonomy): domain Eukaryota; kingdom Fungi; phylum Ascomycota; class Dipodascomycetes; order Dipodascales; family Dipodascaceae; genus Geotrichum; species Geotrichum citri-aurantii. Next base: position 34,547 of record JAKVQX010000081.1, read on the forward strand.
TTATGCGAAAGGTTGCAATTTGAAAGTGAAATTCAGAGTCGACGTGGGAAATGAACGAAAAAAAGAATTGGAAATAGGTTGCACTGTGGTCGAAAATTGTTTTAAGGATCCAGCCATTGTGACTGCGCAATTTAAAACCATTAAAATTCTCCCTCATAAAATTAACAATGCTGAAATCTCCATACAATTTTTTGATATCTACGAGCGCATGATCAACGGCTTAGATGTTTTTAAAAAAGAGACTGCTTGCTCGAAGATGATTTTAGATGCAGTTTTAAGCGGCAAAGTCGGGGAATTAGGTAGAACTGGCTTCATCCCGCCGGTAGAGTACCTCCCTGGTCTTGGCAATCTCAACGAATATCAGATTGCAACTATTGAAAAAGCATTACGTTCTCCGTTCTCGCTAATTCAGGGTCCTCCAGGCACCGGAAAAACTACAGTTTCTACAAGTCTTGTATATTATCTAAAACAAAGTACGGGCCGAACAGTACTAGTCTGTGCCCCATCCAACAGCGCTGTCGACAATCTGGCATTAAAACTAATATCCGCAAAATTAAACGTAACAAGAGTAGTTTCTCTACTTGCATACCACGACTTACCGGAAAAGGTCCAAAGTATCACTTTTTATAACAAGTTTCTAGAAAACCCAGACTTGAGTAGCAACATTAAGCACCTCCTCAAATTAAGGCTTTCAAAACCATCCTCGTTGGACAAACAAGAGAATGAAAGTCTGGATAAAGTACTAGCTACTGAAAAACATCGAATTCTCATGGCATCAGACGTTGTTTGCAGTACTTGCTCAATGGCCATGAACAACAATTCTGAAGGTTTGGAGTACAAATCAGTTCTCATTGACGAAGCCACACAAAGCATTGAGCCAGAATGCCTTTTACCAATTCTTTCTAGTAGCAATCAAGTGGTGCTTGTCGGAGACCACAAACAATTAGGCCCGGTTGTCGTTTCCAAAAAAGCGCAAAAAAATCTCTCTGTCTCAATGTTTGACCGACTAGTTAAACTCGGCATGCAAGCTGACCAACTTTTGATTCAGTACCGCATGCACCCAAGTATTGCTGAGTTTTCTAATGAAATCTTTTACGATGGCAAGTTGAAAAATGGTGTTTCAGAAGAAAATCGCAAGGACATGTCAAACTTTCTGTGGCCTGTTAACGAAGTACCTCTGATGTTTATGGCAACAGAAAGCAAAGAAGATTGCAGAAAGTTCTCATATTCTAACCCTGGAGAAGCGCAAATGTGTAAGCAAGTTGTCGAGAGGCTTGTCAAGGGTGGTATTCGGCTGTCGCAAATTGGTGTTGTCACACCTTATGCTGCGCAGCGTGAACTAGTACTTGGAATGCTCGACAAAATGGCTTGTATTGCACCCCCTCACAATGAAGAAACTTCTACCACAGAGGAGACCAACAGTAGCTACTGTATTGATGAAATTGAAGTCGACTCCGTGAACGCGTTCCAGGGTCGCGAAAAGGACTATATGATTTTTACATGTGTGCGCTCTAACAGCAAGTCAAGCATTGGCTTTTTAAGCGACCCCAACCGGCTTAACGTCGCACTCACCCGTGCACGTTACGGTTTGATTATAATTGGAAACCCAAATACAATGCGCAGTAGCTACCATTGGCGTAAGTGCATTAATCACTTTAAAGAAAAAAACTGTCTGGTGTCTGGTAAAATTGGAGATTACAAGCCGTTCAAAGCTACTTCAAAGTTTAGCTCAAAATAGTGGATCTTAAGTTACAAGTATATATATACTATAATATAACAAATATTACAGTTAGAAAGGTGTAATTCAAATAAATTGAGGTTATGAGCCAATTATAGAGGTCTAGTTGTCATCAAACATGTTCTATATTTTATGTCGCAAGTACTATTATTCATTTCTAGATCTTGATTATCTAATGAACGTCGCCGAACAAGCCTTGTCGGTGCCAATGATCCGCCGGGAACAAACAGCTGGCCCTAAAAATCAATGTATCAAAAGTAACGTTCTTTGTAGTTAAAGCTTCATGTAAGATTTTTCTTAGTCTTTACGAAGTTTCTGGTACAAATATCATGAATTCGCTATTACAATTATTTAGTTTTTGCAGTCTCGTTCACGAGACGGCCGACGTGAATATACTTGCCCTTAAGCTTGTCGTACCACTCATCAAGCGCCTTCTTCTCATCATCAGTCAGATCCTTGAGCGAGTCAATCGGCTGGTCAATGGGTGTAAGCATTTCTTCGTCAAAGCTGTTCTTAGCAAGGCCACGGGAGGCGTCGCGACCCGCAAAGTTGCTGTAGGGACCGCCGGGGCCATAGAACGATTTGCCTGCGGTCACGTCAAATACGTCGCCCTTGACAGCAAGCAGTACTGGATTCCGGCCTTCACCGTTGAATTTAGCCAATACTGTGGGTGTAAAGTCCTTGAACAGCGCTGGCTTTTTGTTTCCCTGCTGCAGTTTCTTAACATACTCCTCGCGGCGTGTGTCTTTGGAAAAAAATAGACGACGGGCAACCGACAGGATGATAAGACCAATAAGAAACCAGTTAAGGTATTTGTACGTTTCTTCATTCAGTTGAATCATAGTAGCGGGATCAATAAAGTAGGGATCTGGTATTTTTGATTTCGAGTTTTAAAAGATTGAAAGAAGAAGAAGAAAAGAAACAAAACGAAAAGATGATTTTAATGTTTAAAAAAAGGTGATAAAGTTCAATTGCTTCATTTTAAACCTCCGTCATGTCATTTTCACTCAAATCGGAGGGGTACCATTAAAATGTCAACCA
>JAKVQX010000820.1:0-10434 GCA_030463015.1 Geotrichum citri-aurantii
CAATCGTCTCCTTTTTTTCTTTTTTTTTTTTTTTTTTTTTTTTTCTTCTTTCTTTTCTCCCTTCTTTCCTTCTCTCCTTCTTCTTTTTCTTTTTTTTCTTCTTCTTCTTCTTCTTCTTCTTCTTTCTCCTCTTCTCCTTTTCTCTTCATCTACCGCCCCCCTTCTTCATGATACTCGCTAGGTATCATCGTAGCACTTTCGCTTTGGGTATCACAATTTACCTGTAATCACTTTTATCCTGTGCTCACCTTAAGCACTCCGCCAGTTCATCAACAACCGTGCCTCAACAATCTGAACAGCACCCTGCATCTTGTTGTTTTTGTTGTTGTTGCCATATAGATTTCACACCCCATCACCTCACCCAACACCACCCTAGCCACGACTACTATCACCACCACCACCACCACCACCACCACCATGTCTACGCAAATTCAGTCCTCTAACGTTGTCGGCGTTCATTACCGCGTTGGCAAAAAAATTGGCGAGGGCTCCTTTGGCGTCCTCTTTGAAGGTACTAATCTTCTAAACAATCAGCAAGTTGCCATTAAATTCGAGCCCAAAAAGTCCGACGCCCCTCAGCTTCGCGACGAATACCGGACGTATAAAATTCTTGTTGGATGCGTTGGCGTCCCAAGTGTCTACTACTTCGGTCAAGAAGGCCTGCACAATATTCTCGTCATAGACCTTCTTGGTCCATCTCTTGAGGATTTGTTTGAGTGGTGCGGCCGCCGCTTCTCTCTTAAAACTACCGTAATGGTAGCCAAACAGATGATCTCCCGTGTTCAGACTGTTCATGAAAAGTCTCTTATTTACAGAGATATCAAGCCAGATAACTTTCTCATTGGCAAGCCCAACACCCGGACTGCCAACCTTATCTACATCATTGACTTTGGCATGGCAAAGCAGTATCGGGACCCCAAAACTAAAGTGCATATCCCGTACCGCGAGCGCAAGTCCTTGTCCGGAACCGCTCGCTACATGTCCATTAATACTCACCTTGGTCGTGAGCAGTCGCGCCGCGATGACCTCGAGGCTTTGGGCCATGTTTTCATGTACTTCCTTCGTGGCAGCCTTCCCTGGCAGGGTCTCAAAGCTGCAACTAACAAGCAAAAGTATGAGAAGATTGGTGAGAAAAAGCAGACTACCGCCATCAAGGAGCTGACCGCCGGCTTCCCGCCTCAGATTGAGCAGTACCTGACCTACGTGAGAAATTTACAGTTCGACGCTACTCCCGATTACGATTATCTTCGTGATTTGTTCACACAAGCTCTGAAGACAACAAATGAGGTTGAGGATGGCGAGTACGACTGGATGAAGCTCAATAATGGAAAGGGCTGGGACTATGTTAATAACAGAAAGCCCAACTTGCATGGCTATGGCCACCCTAACCCCCCTGGCCATCGCCAATCAACTAATTCTAACGCAGTGGCCGCCGCTGCTGCAGCTAATGCTACGGCCAACAATCACCAGCAGCAGCAGCGCGTCAACCACCCGCTGCCTCCTAACGCTGCTGTGGTCAGGAGCAAGTCCAAGCGGTCCCGACAGCAACAGCCCCAGCAGCAGCCGACCACCAACAGTGCATCTAACATCAACAATAACGGTACGACCGGTACCACTCCTTCCAACAACAACATCTCCGGCAGTAGAATGGGAAAAACCCTTGCTCAGGGCGGCCAGTACCAGTCCACGTACAGCCAGCAGCCCCAGGCCACTCCACAGCAGCAGCAGCCGCAGCAACAGCAGCCTTCTGCAGCCAAGCATCAGTTGCAGAACCTTAGCGACCAGAACCAGGCCAGCAATCCCTACTACTCACAGCAGCAACAGCAGCAGACCGAGGCTGAACACAAGGGCGTTTGGTCCAAGATTACTTCGTTTTGCTGTGGCTAAGCTGCGGCCTTCTCTCCTGGACAATCTTAGAATAGATGGAGTGAGCGAGCGTGTTTTAATTTTTCTTTATTGCCACTATTATTATCAGTTGTTGTTTGTTTCCTTTCTATATTCATTCTTGTTAATTGTTTGTCTTTTTTTTTTTTTTTTTTTTTTCCTTTTTGTTTGTTTTCTTTGTCTGCAAAATTCAGCCGACACAATTTTTTTTATTTTCTAATTTTTCATTTTTTTCATTTGATTGCCAGGAGATTTTCTTGGAAAAAATGAAATGTGAAGGGCACGCGTTCCGAAGTTTGCAATTCTCGTGAAACCCGTTTGATGTGGGTTCCGGAGTCATGTGATCTGAAAATTTTTACTCAAACTCCCGTTAAATTTTTAATTTTCAATATAATTTTTATTTTATTTTTTTTTTTCTGAATTTTCCCAGCTTGACAATTTCTCTTTCTTTTACGTTCGAGTCTGTCAGTAAAAATTTCCAAAATGAAAGCTTTACAGACACTTGGTAAGAGCTACAACCGACATATGCTAGCCCAGCGCCCGTCGTCTTTGCTGCGGCGGTCGCCACTGACGCAAACGCAGCGTCTTTTCCAGAGCAAGGGCAAGCAGTTTGTCGAGCTCAGCACTTCTCCATTCGACGCCTCGAGCAGCATTCCGCCGCCGCCACCACCGTCCGCTAGACTTGCGGCTGCGCCGTCAACGCTCACTTACGATAACACATCATGGTCTTCCCCAAACGACGACATTGGCATTCAGCCCTACACGAAGGACTACTCTCACTTATGGACTCTACTTGAGGCCTGTCTCGACACTCAGAACTTTACACGCGCGCAGGACGTGTTGATCAACTTTAGCAAGCATTGTGGTTCAAACGATATTTCCATGGCTGTCAATAACTACTTGCTGCGGCTTGCTGAGGTTAACGAGAAGGACGCTGCTGTTGCGCAGGCTTGGCTCACACAGATTCAAACCAAAATCCGCGACTTTAAAAGATCACCGGTTACCGACGCTATTCTGTTAAGAAATATTTGTGTCGCTTCTGAATTTAGTGCTGCTGGAATCAACGATTTTCTTGCTAGCAAAAATGTGGAAGAAATTCTCCGTCATGTTGATGTTCTGGGTATCGACGTTATTGCAAAAATTGTCAAGGTGAGCTCTTTCATTTAAACTTTTTATGAAACTAAAAGGTTAAAAAAAATTTTTTTTTGTGTGTTTTACGCTAACATTCTGTAATAGACTTGTGATCTGCCACTCACAGTTGTGGATCAGCGCTACAAAGACTTGGTTCACTCGATAAATGATCCTGACTTTAAGCAGTCCGCTGCTGTGCTCTCCGACTCAGCTCCGACTGAGGTTGCACAGGAAACTGACAAGAAGGACGATTCTAAAAACTTGGACCTCAGCACCAGCGAGACTTTGCACAAGCCTGGTGCTGAGAAGCTCACGGCTGTACTCACAACTAACCTTAGTGCAATCAGACATTCACTTACGGGCATGGCATCCGATGAGGCTACTAAGACTTTCATTAACGTGATTTCTGATATTGTCCCACCTGAGGCCCTTGATGATAGTGAGAACTTTATTGACTTTTTCAAAATTTCGAAAACAGTCAAGCCTGAAGACAGTGAAAAATTTGAAAGAGCCTTCCACGAGTTCAACATTTTACGTCAGGAGGCAATGGAAACTAAAGGTTTTGAGGCTGCGAAAAAGACTTGGAAGTTGCAGTATGACAAGCTTCGTGAGAAAGGTGTAATGAGTTTGAAGCCATTTGAGGCTTTGCTCTGGCGCTGGAACAGAGAGCTTCAACCTCTGATTGAGGAGGAGATGGCTCGCATCAAGGAGACGACAAAGTTTGTCACCAAGAATGACATCCAAAAGCATATTCAAAAGAGCAACCGTCTGAAGCGCGAAAATAAGCTCGAGGAGACTGTCAGTGTCGATACTGGTGACAGATTTGAGTACGGCCCTTACTTGATGCTGGTAAACCCTGAAAAGCTTGGTATTTTGACAATGCTTGAGCTGCTGAAGCTAACGTCAACTGGTGGTATTCTTGAGGGTATGAGAACAGGTCGTGCTGTTTTAGCTGTTGGTAGTGCTGTTGAAGCCGAATACAAAGTGTCTCAGACCTCTAAGCGTGAGAAAAATGCACTTGGCGGCATCTCCAGAAATCAAGATAACTCATTGTCCGTCTCTACTATCAAGGACTCTGTTAGAGAGAGCCAGCTTACTACTTCGCATACAGCTTGGCCTATGACCATCAGAGCCAAAATCGGATCTTTACTGATTTCTCTTTTGCTGCATGTTGCCAAGGTCCCCGTCTATGGTAACGACCCCGTCACAGGCGAGACCGTCAAGAGTGAGGCGCCTGCGTTTTACCACGGCTATCAATACCAGGGTGGTACCAGACTTGGCGTCTTAAAAGTTCACAAATATTTGAGCAAGTACATTACCGGCGAGCAGTCGAGCTCATTTTTGCAGCCGCAAATGCTTCCCATGATTATCAAACCTAAACCTTGGGTTTCGTATAATAATGGTGGCTACCTTTATAGCTCTGTTCCTATCATGAGAGTTAAGGACGCCCCTGAGCAGCTTGCATACCTCAAGGCTGCGTCTGAAAGACAAGATATTGACTCTGTATATAGAGGTCTTAATGTTTTGGGCGAGACTTCCTGGACCATTAATACTGATCTGTTCAAGATCATTACTCAGGTTTGGAACGGAGGCAAGGAATTTTTGGACATTCCTCAATCTCAAAGTGAGCTCACTCTCCCCCCTGCGCCTCCGAGAGATGCAGACCCCTCTGTCAGAAGAGATTGGTTGCGTGCTTGCCGTAAATTACATATTGAGCATCAGAACAACTACTCTGAGAGATGTAGTGCCAACTATAAGCTTGAAATTGCGAGAGCTTTCCTTGGCGAGCGTTTCTACCTTCCACACAACATGGACTTCAGAGGTAGAGCTTACCCGCTATCTCCGCATTTAAATCATCTTGGTGACGATCTGTCGCGAAGTCTTCTCAAGTTCTGGAGAGGTCGCAAGCTAGGCAAGAACGGTTTGAGATGGCTCAAAATTCACGCTGCTAACGTCTTTGGCTACGACAAGTACAGTTTTGACGAGCGTGAGGATTTCATTGATAAGCATATGGAGGATATTTTTGACTCCGCTGAGAACCCTCTCAACGGCAACAAATGGTGGATGAAGGCTGAGGACCCCTGGCAGACACTGGCAGTGTGTCTCGAACTGAACGAGGCCATGTCTTTGCCAGACCCAACTGAGTTTGTTAGTCACTTGCCTGTACACCAGGACGGTACCTGTAACGGCTTGCAACATTACGCCGCCTTGGGTGGTGATACTGAGGGTGCCCGTCAGGTTAACTTGGTCCCCAGTGACAGACCTCAGGATGTCTACTCTAAGGTTCTGTCAATTGTTAAGGTCTATGTTAACCAGGACGCTGAAGAGGGTAATGAGCTGGCTATTTTGCTCAAAGACAAGTTGGTTAGAAAGGTTGTTAAGCAGACAGTTATGACTAATGTTTACGGTGTCACTTTCATTGGTGCTCGTGCCCAGATAGCCAATCAGCTAAAGGACCTTGACGGTTTTGACGAGACCAAAGTCTACCCTGCATCAACCTATTTAGCTAGAAAAGTATTTTTGGCTGTTCGTTCGCTGTTCGAAGGTGCGCATTTGATTCAAGATTGGCTGGGAGAGACTGCTTCTAAGATCTCAAAGTCTGTGAGACTTGACATTGACGCAGTTACGATCAAAAACGGCAAGCGTCCCAACTTCATGTCATCTGTTATTTGGACCACGCCTGTCGGTCTGCCCATTGTGCAACCGTACCGCGAGGACAAGAAGACTCAGATTAAGACTAAACTGCAATCTGTTTTCCTGTCAGACCCCTACGCTATGCGCGGTGTAAACCCGCGTAAGCAGAGAACCGCATTCCCACCTAACTACATTCACTCGCTTGATGCGACACACATGCTGCTAAGTGCCACTGAGTGCGGCAAGAAGGGCATGGACTTTGCGTCTGTGCACGACTCTTACTGGACTCACGCTGCAGATGTTGACGAGATGAACAAGTCGTTGCGTAGTGCTTTCATCAGACTCCACGAGGTGGATCTAGTTGAACATCTTCGCAACGAGTTTGTCGAGCGTTACCGCGGTATGCTTGAATATGCTGAGATTCCAGCAGACTCAGAAGTCGCGAATCGTATCCAAAACGCGCGCTCCAAGATTGCGGCTGAACAGGGCGTCAGTAAACTCTCAGCCAAGGACGAATTGGCTATTGAAAAGGAGCGCTTTGAACTGTTGAACAGTGACCCTTACGAAAACCCCGAGCTGGTCGAACGCGGAAAGTCTATGGTGACTCCTCTCAGCATTATCGAGGAGCTTTCCGAGGAGGATCTTGATCAGCTTGTTGCAGATGGTGCGACAGTCAAGAAGCCCAAGAACGGAAAGGCTCGTCCTGTGCTACGATCTACTGAACATGCCGGTTCTGGCTTTGACCATGTGGCTGAAAGTGAGGACGACAGCATGGGCCTTGCCGAAGACAGTGAAGGCCTGTTGGCGGCTGCCGAGGATGAAGAGAGCATCAATATTGATAAACCTTCCAAGACAACTGGACGGAGCAAGTCGACCATTGGTATTTTCATGCCTTTAAGAATTAACAAGGTGCCTCCCAAGGGCGACTTTGATGTGAAGGAGCTGGTAAACTCCAAGTACTTCTTCTCTTAAGCTTAGTTTTCTATTCTTCTTATTCTTACTTTTTTTTTTCCCCCTTTTTTTACTTTGTTTTAGTCTAGATCTATCTGCTTTTTCTTTTTTTCTTTTTTTTTCAGTTCATATTTCCCATCTTGTATATAGTTATTTTTCATTGTCTAGCGTTGTTAATAAATTTAAATTACTGTTTTTTTTTCATTTAATATTTTTCATTTGTTGGGTTTTTTCTTAAACGATTGCACTTTCTTGGTTTTGTGAGATGGTGCTTGTTCTGAAATGGTCGCCCAGGGTAAGGAAGTTGGTTACGCTTGAAAGATTCTCTCCTCCAGGAACCTGCGCAGTACAGACAACATTGCATCAATATCTTTATAGTCTTACATCACTCTTTTTATCATTTTTCCATTTTTTTTTTCCAACTTGACCGTCCTGCGCACACACTCAATTGCCAACTAAACATAAACATCTGCGCCTATTGGCTTTTTTTAAATTTTTTTACTGAATCTCTATCGATAATGGATGCGATCCCTAGTTATCTCCAGTCTACGGCCTACGGTCAGCGCGTCAAGCGCGTGCACCAGCTCTCATCCGCACCGCCCGACGCTGCCGCCGGCAACATTAACATAGCAGCAGCATCAACACCGACTACAATACCAGCCGCAAACCATTCGCTACCCACCGCTGCTAGTCGGAGGCTTTCTCTTTCTGTGCCAGAGTTACCTCAGCGATGGGTGTGCAGAAGCACAGACTCCGTGGTGACAGTGTCAAGCGACGGCACTACAATAGACTACAAGGCTGACTCGAGCCCAAACACAAAAGAAATCCGGACACTGCTTGCCGACCATCCTGTGCCGACGGAGTGCGGCATCTTTTACTTTGAGCTTGAGCTGATAACAACTCTGCGGGATGGCATGGTTGGTATAGGCTTCTACAATGGCGAGCCATCATCCACTGCCAACCTAACTAAAATGCCAGGAATGGAGGCCGGCTCGTGGGGCTATCACTCTGACGATGGCAAAGTTGTCATGCTCTGCCCGCAGCTTGGTATGCGATCCAACGACTCGCCTGTGACAATGGCACTAGGCCCTGTCTTTGGTAAAGGTGACACAATCGGCTGCGGGCTGGATCTCATTGAAAAACGCATATTCTACACAAAAAACGGTATTTACCTTGATCTTGTTGTTGAAGATATATTGTTAGATGCAATTTCTGTTGGTAGCGATAGTATGGCGTCTAGCGCCCTCAACGGTCGTCGCTCTCGACCCAAAATCAATGCCTTTTTTCCATGCGTGGGGTTCAAGCCTAGTGTGCATCTTCAAACGAATTTTGGCAGCGGTGGGTCACAGGGATCTTTTTCGAGACTGCAGAAGCAAGCGCCACGACAATTCTTGTTTGATATTGATCAATATGTAGAGAAGAAGCGCGCCAAGGTGCTTGAAGCCATCCGTTCAAGTGACGTAGGGCTACCGGCACTTGTAACACCCCCCAATGCATCGGCTTCGCTGCACATATCAAAGGGCTTAGAGCCTAGTGAGCAAGTTCGGCTGGACGAAGACGAAAAGAGTCGACTCATACGCAAGCTCGTCAGTTCATACTTTGCGTATCTGGGCTATGTTGATACCGCCAAGGAGTTTGACCGCGAAGGCACGCAGCTATTCAATCAACCAGCTGAGCAGGAGACCTTTCTCGAAAACACCGAGGTTGTTAATCGTCAGCGCATTGGCAAGCTTATCACGCGTGGCCAAATTGATGAGGCTTTTGCAAACCTGAAAGAATTCTACCCCGAGGTGCTTACAGAGCCAGATAGTCTCGTAGTGTTCAAGCTCGAATGCTGTAAATTTATCGAGCTGATCCGCAGCACCATTTCTGAACCACACTCCGCAAGCACCAACGGAAATGCTGCCGCGGTACCAGGATCCGATGGTGACACCGAGATGTGTGATGCTCCTCTCAAGGAGGATGAGGACAAGCTCGACGAGGCAATTGCATACGGACAGCAATTACGAAACAAATACAAGAATGACCCACGGTCCTTTGTGCAGGGGCGGCTGTCGCTCGTCTTTTCATTGCTGGCGTATCCGGACCCCGCAACACAGGACAGCACGTTGTCGTTTTTGCTTGACATTTCCGAGCGCATTAAACTGTCAGAAGAGGTTAATGCAAAGATTCTGGTTTCTATAGGAAAACCATCCATTCCACCGTTACAAAAGCTTGTGAAGCAGGTCATGGCCATGGTGTGGGAGCTTCAGGATCAGGGAACGCGTCCTGATTCAAATCTTGTGGACGTCGAACGCAACTTTTTGTAGCTAGCGGGAATGTTTTTTTTTCGGTTTCTGTTGGTTTGGTGAATTACGACAGGGCAATTGAATGAATCTGGAGATGCGAATAGATACTAAAGTAATCCGCACTCATTACGACTATTTTTATGATGATGTTAAACTTGCCAAAATATATGTATATATAAATGATGAAAAAACAAGTGCTTGTATACTAAATATATCTTTTCGTAATGTAGGATGTGGATTTAACAAATTACGCCGAAGAGAGGTATAGGCGTTGGCCTGTCCGCGCAACAAATTATTGAGGCCAAAAAAATATTTAGGTGTAGACACCGACAGCGTCAATAAGGAATATACTTCCGAAGCTGAACAATATTAGTAAACGAGGTTAGCATTTAATAAAGAAAGAACAAAAAAAAAGAGAAAGAAGAAAAGACAAGACAGTGTCGATTACACACGTACCCAAAACAGATAGAAGCCAGAATAGAGATGAACTGAGCCTGGATAGTATTCACAATTCCTTTCTTTTCTATGACATCAATGGTTAACAACAATAGGCAAGAAAGAAAAAAAAGCCACCCCTCTTGATTCCACTTGAGATAGAACTAATACAAGAGCAGGGTTCTTGAACTTGTTTTAGATTGAACGACAAGATAAATGGAAAAAAAAACCCACGCGCTGATGAGCTAAAGTTTGATATCTCATGAACCAAAATAAAATAAATATAAATTAGACATACCAGAAAGGACAAAGAGACCTGTGAGTGACAGAGCAACCACAATTGCAGTAAATGCCCACTGCGATTGACTTTCTAGCGACAAAATTGGTTCGTAGGCCTGGCCCTGCTGCCACGCCAGCTGAAAAAAAAAAAAAAAGTTAGTATTCATATGACAATAAAATCAAAAACAGTAATATTAACCCCCTGTTCGCAACAAAATAACAAATAAAACAAAAATTAGAATGGCAATAAGACAGTAGATTTCAAAAAAAACGTACATGGAGATCTTTTAGTGTGTTCGTGGAAGCCATTTTTCGATAAACGTGTGCCCGTAATGACGAAATAGTATTTGAAAAGAAAAAAGTTGTTAGAAGGAACCAGGGATATGATCGGATTCAGCAAAGGAAGGACACGAAAGCCTGCCAGGTCCCAGAAGGTGTCAAATGAAAGGAATCAGGGTTAGGGTATTCGAGGTTCAAGTTTCTTGTTTCAAAACTAACAAATTTTATGACGACTCTGTTTTTATTTATTTACTGGCTTGATCGAAGCATGAACTATATACTGCCATTATAATAACGCTCAAAAGTCAAGTTTCCATTATATAAGAAAAAAAAAAAAAAAAAGAGCTTCATGATTGCAAATCTTAAAAGCATTTAAAATTTTTTATAAGTCAACAGATAACTGGTGAATCCTAAACATTCTTGATTTTCTAAAGTTAAAGAAACCAAGAGCCACTCCTTCATTCTATAAATTTACAATAAAATCATAAAAATCAAAAATGACAACCGAGGGATTCGAACCCTCGCCTCCGAAGAGATAGGAACCTTAATCCTA
>JAKVQX010000821.1:0-10402 GCA_030463015.1 Geotrichum citri-aurantii
TTTTTTTTTTTTTTTTTTTTTTTTTTTTTTTTTTTTTTTTTTTTTTTTTTTTTTCAATTTGCTACCGCACCTTTCTTAATTTGAAGGAGAGAGTAAGCTTAACAGCAGCATCAGCCAAGGTTTTTTTTACGACCGCACCCTCCTACTCAACCTAACATATTGTAGTGACAATTCTGTATGATTTTTCATGCAGCATATGTACTAAGATTGAAAAAAAAATTTAGTGTCATTTAAGTGAAATGGATCATCTTTCTATTTTGGTGCAGTCCCGCAAAATGGGTAAACAACTGGTGTCTTCTGTGTTTAATGTGTGAATAACTGTAAGAACATTAACCTAATTACAATTTTAACTTCTACGTAGATAAAATAACGAAAATTTTTTGATTACTATGTAGGAATATTACAAGGTGTTTTCTTTTGATTAATATAACAAAAATCAGTTGGTTTTCTGTTCAAAAAAAAGAGAGTCAAAATCTTGATCTGCCTGACCCAAAACACAATTACCCAAATACTAGTAGAGAACTTGTTTTTTATGGAAAAAAAAAAAAAAAAAAGAGATTTGGGAGATTTTCAGTTGGGACCAAAGAAAGCAAAAAAAAAAATTTTTTACAAGAAATAATTAAAAAATTAAAAAACCCTACCTTTCTCACATCCCTCCTTTTACCATAGTTTGCATTTAACACATATTTATATATATATCTTTACACAACGCATACACAATGGAATTAGGCCGACCGAATCAAAAGAACCAACCCTCTCGTAAGGGCAAGAAGGCATGGCGTAAGAACATTGATATTGACGAAATCCAGGAGTCGTTCGAGACGATCCGCGAAGTCGAGCGTGAGCACGGTGTGCGCGACATGAGCACGCTGAAGAGCGACCAACTGTTTCAGGTCGATACCACCGGCGACGAAGAGCTCAAGGTGAAGCGCGAAAGAAAGGTCAAGCCCCTTAAAGCTGACGAGATCCTGAGCCGGCGGTCGGCGGTGCCGGCGCTGACCCAGGGCCACACCAAGAGCGAGAAAAACCGCAAGATGGAAGGTCTGAGTGCGAACCAGGTCAAGAAGTTGTTGGACAGAGCTGGTAAATCGACAGTGACGAAGATGAGAAGTAATCGGGTTGAGCCTGTGGGTCTTACCAAGGTGCCCACTTACGATCTTTGGGCCGATGACTCGACTCCCGTCACTGACAGCAACTCTTTTATTGCCGATCTGAAGCAGGCTACCAGTTACAACAAGGCTACTACCGTTCCCTCAACGCTTGGAAAAAACCCTCTTTCCCTGGCTCCTAACCGTAAGGTTGTGAAACCCATTGAGCTGCCTAGCGAGGGCAAGTCCTACAACCCTACTATTGAGTCATGGCAGGCACTGATTAAGGAGGAGCACGACAAGGAGGCCAAGCGCGAGGAGGAGCGCCTCGCCCTCGAGGAGAAGCAAAACAGAATCCAGCTCATCATCTCCAACTACGATGACAATGGTGAGTTGAGTGAGAGCGAAGATGAGGAGAACGAAGACGCCGACAAGCCAGAGGAGGATGGCGAGGATCTTGAGAAGCTGTCTGTCAACAAGCCGGTTGAGAACAAGAAGAAGCTCCGGAAACAGCGCAACAAGGAGAAGCGCCGCGCCGAGCACGTCAAGCTCGAGGCTGAGCTCAAGGCGCTCAAGAAGCAGATTCGTGATCTTGAAAACATTCCCAAGCTGCTCGCCGAGGCCGAGAAGCAAGTGCAGGCCGCCATCGACGCAAACGCTGCCGCTGCTGCTGCCGGCAACAACAACAACAACCGGAAGAGAAAGTCTCCCAGGCTCTGTAAGAACCACAAGCTGGCCGAGCTGCCTCTGGAAGTTAAGCTGTCCGACGAGCTCACTGACTCGCTGCGTCTGTTGAGACCTGAGGGTAACCTTGCCAAGGAGCGCTTCCGTTCGCTGCAGGAGCGTGGCTTGATCGAGCCCCGTGTTCCTACCGTCAAAAAGAGAAAGTACGCCCACAAAATCACCGAGAAATGGGCGTTCAAAGATATCAGATTGTAGTCTGGTTCATGTTTGTTTGTTTTTTTGTTAGTTTGGTTGTTTCTTTCTGTTATCATAGATTTGCTTTTTTTTTTCCTTCTTTTTTTTTTGAAATAATTAATAAATAGGATCATACATGTCAGTTTTCAATTTATTAGTATCACCATAGTTGTAATTACTGTATTATAATCGTTGATAATTTTTTTAGAACCCATATTTGCTGCCGGATTCCTTCTTGGTCCGCTTGTTTTGAAGAAACATCTCTTCAAGACCCTCGCGGTTATTCTGCGCCGAGCGGAGCAGCGACGAAAGCTGGTGCTTGCCACCGCCAATCGCCCGGACCACATTAGCAGGCTTGTTCCCCTCCAACTCGTTGGCCTCGCGGTTTCTTTCGTAAAAGTCGTCAACTGAAAAGTCAATCACCTCTGCAGAAGATTGCGCTGCTGCCGCGTCGTCGCCGTCATGCAGTCGGTGTCGCTTGCGGCTGTTCCGGCCCAGCTCGTGTTTAGAGAGAATGGCGGCAAAAGAGTCTTGCTGGCTGTTGACAGCAGTAGCAAACTCGGGGCCAGCCGCGGGCTGAGCAGGTATCTGCTCATAGTCGGGCTCCGTCTCTTCCTGCGGGTCTATCATGATCGGCTGGTAGGCCCCGTGCGCGGGTTCTGTTTCTAATTCGACTGATTCATGTTCATCATGAATACCCGAAAATAACACAGGGAGCACCCTTTTGGGAATCGTAGTTTTATCTTCTGATGCTTTTGATTCAGCTGCGGTTATACTTGTTGCGGTTTCCGCCGACTGGGGATTGTAATTGCTGACTGACGGATAGAACTGCCTCGGCCGTTTGCTGACCGGACCCGGTTTGCCCGATTTTTGTAGCTTTTCGAGTTTGGCTTGACGCGCCAGCACGGCAGCCGGAACCACTTTCACGTCTTGCTGCTGCTGCTGTTGCGCTGACGCCACTCGAGAAGTCTCGACCAGTTCAGACTCGTTTTCAGTCGCCATAGTCAAGTTACCGTCGAAAAACTTTTGTTTCTGCAGACCGCCGCCGCCCAGCGTCCGGCTTTCCTTTGACAGCTTCAAGGCCGTGCTGTTTGTGTTCGGGTTCCCGGTTTGGTGTTGTTTGCGGTGTTTTGGTGCTGGCAGGAATGATTGAATTGAAGACTTTGGTGCTGGCCTCCCACTAGACCGATCTGTGGGTAGAGCTGGCGTCGTCGATGATGATAATGATGCAGCTGGTCGTGGAGTGGCCGGGACCACAATGATTTTCTTTTTTTTTGGCACGGCCAATGGTTGAGATTGTGCTGGCGGCGGCGGCTGAGGTTTGGTTATGACATTGAGTTGTTCAGTTTCAGGCTCAGACTCACTACTGCTTCCATAGTCTGCGATTAAAGACATTGTATTCGGATCAGTGTGTAAGGCTATTGTAAGGCTGTTTGATGATGAGATTGAAAAAAAATAAATCACAAAAAAAGAGTGTTTTGTGAGTGTTCACATACAGTAGACAAAAGGCCTAACCCTATACTAGGACCAATACTTTTTTATTCTTTTCCTAACTGACATTGGGAAATTTTTCGTTTTTTTCAATTTAATTTTCAATTTTAATTTTTCTTTTTTCCATCAACATCACCATTACCTAAATATATCCTATTCATAATGTCTTACCCAAGGAAGCCTGTGTAAGTACCTACTCACTGCCACTGAAACTACAGTTGTCGTGGCCACTGTTGGTTTCCTGTTGACAAGAGAGACTTGAGAACACTACTAACTTTTTTATTTTTGTTGTTTCACAGCTTGAAAACATCACCTTACCACAACCCTGAAAACTATGTCATGACCCCGGCGGCGTTACGGGCTCGCCAGCCGTTTTTCTGGAAAAACATTGTTTTGGCCAGCAGTCTGTTTGCTCTGACGGGTGGTATCTACTGGTACACCCTGAAGGTGCTCACCCAAGATGACTTTGGTGATGTTCCTGTTCCTCCTATTAGTGAGCAAGAACTGGCCAAGCTCAAAGCCAAACGTGATTCAGAGAAATAAATTTTTTTTTAAAAAACTGGAAAGGGTCTTTGGATTGAGAGATTTGTTTCATTTTTTTAAATAATTTTTTTGCATGGTCAGTTTTGTTAGATTTCATATATTTGAGTGTGCTCTCATGTTTGATTTGGTTACTTGTTTTTTTTTTTTTTTTTTTTTCTTGTTCTGTTTTTTGCTGATCATGTCAGAGTAAGTGATCTAACAAGCTCTCCTGGTTGAATTATTTTGGCAAATTTCATGTGGCATTGATAAAAATTACAACAAGTTTCACGAATCCTTCCAATATTCTTATCGCGTCTTTTTTTTTTGTATATTTCTTTTCTCTTTTAATTTTTTATATGTAAATAGTAAAATTCATCTCAAGTGTTTTCTTTTTGTTTTATTATTCATGAGTAACTTGTATGGTTCATTATTTTTCAAATTTCTAATACTCTAATACTTTATATTGCTTGTGATAATCTTTTTTTTTTTTTTTTTTTTTGGCAAAGGTTTGTAAAGTCTATTGTACGTATGTTTGATAATTCTCTACTTTTAAACTTATCTCAGTTTCTTTTACTTGTTGATTTTTTAATGTGAACAATTGTATGTAAATTTTAAACACATTCAATCCTTATCAGTATTCTCATCATCATTGTACAATTATCGTCATCATCATTTAAATCAGCTCAGTTTTACTGTTTTTTTTATTTATTGATTTTTGAACACATTCTCCTTTGCTCAAGCGGATAACAACAATCATAAACAAAAAAATTGAATAGAAAACAATTTAACCGTTTTAATGTTAGATTTTGAAGTATATGCACGTATTTGTATTTATACTACAAAAATCTCCAAATACTATTCTCTCCATTCCAACTCCTGCGATCTCAATTACGACCAAAATAAAAATAACAAAAAAAAAAGGCTCTTTTTAATTTTTTTTTTTTTGAGATTCTTCCTTGGACTTTGTGGGCTTCCTTGACGTTTTTCCTCTGCCGTGTTTTCCTCCCCCATGCCGCGTCTCACCTTTGCTCGGGCTATGACGCTGACGGCCCTGCTCTTGCTCATTGCAGGGTCCATAAAGCTCATGTCGACATCAATCAACATTCAAAGTTTTACCAAAAACAAGGATTTTGCACTCAAGCTGCTGTTTGACAACCTCGAGTCTCTGACGCCCGGATCGCTCGCCGGGGCTCCGCACACAAAACTTACGCATCTCGTTATGGTGCCCTGTCACTCCATCTGGATCGGTGACTCCGCCATCTCGGATCCCAACCAGCTGGGCGAGCACGATTCCGAGTGGGCCATCGGGCCTAAAAACCCGTTTCTCTCGGGCCAGACCAAAACTCTGAAAAAACACATCCAGGCCGCCGCCAACCTCGCACGGCCCGACCCCAAGGCGCTGCTCATCTTCTCTGGTGGCCAGACTTCTTTGGCCTCCGGCCCGATATCCGAATCGCAGTCTTACTGGCAGCTTGCAAAGCACCTCGAGGAACTGATCATTGACACCCAGGGCAACTCACTTGAAGAGCGTGCTGTCGTGGAGGAGTATGCGCGCGACTCCTTTGAAAATCTGCTCTTTTCAATTGCACGTTTTCGGGAATACACCGGCCGCTACCCAACCAAGATCACCGTCGTCGGTTACAGCTTCAAAGAAACCCGTTTCCGCGATCTCCACCGTGCCGCGCTCCAATATCCCGCTGAGCAATTCAATTACATTGGCATCGACCCTCCTAACCTTGACAAGGAGGAGAGCTCCAAGGGCGAGCAGAAGAATGCGTTTGTCCCGTTCTCAGCTGACCCCTTTGGCTGCTCCGACCCAATTCTGCAGGAAAAACGGATCCAGCGTAACCCGTTCCGGCGCACCCCATTCTACGTTTTTTCCGCGCCTGAAATGTTTGATTTGCTTACACACTGCGACCAGCCTTCAAATGTGTTCAAGAAGCTGCCATGGAAGAAGTCGACCTCTGTTATCGCCTCTGGTAGTGCTGCTGGTGAAATCACCGCAACAACTGAAACGTCGGCTGAACCTTCCGAGGGAATATAAAAATGAGGAAAAACAAGGAATTCTGATAGGCAGCATTAGAAAAAACGAAAGCGGCTGTTTTTTTTTTTCTTTCTTTTCTTAACAGGCTTTTTTAGACACTCAAATCAACCAGGATAAGTACTATAATTTTTAACACCAACAACAACAAAATTACCAAAAAAAAAAGAAAAAATTGCAACAACAGTTATAAGTAAATATAGATTTAAAATTCATGGGTACAATAATTTATATAGGATCGCCCTTTAAAAAAAACTCCTAAACATTGGTTCATTAGCGAGGTTGTCTTTCACAACATAATAAATAGTCATTAACAAAAACGGGAATTTAGCAGTAAAGTAGCCCAAGTAGCCCTGCGGGTACGGCTCCATCAGCTCGCGCACCGTCGAGGGGAGGTCGTTAAAATGGTGGCTCTTGTTGCGCATGGCCCGCAGCAGATCCAAGATGCGGTCGCCGTGGTACTTGCGGTACTTGCCCAAGTTATCAATAAACTCCTGGTCAAGCTTGCTGTGCCAGTCGTCACCGACAACCTTGGAAGCGTTGGCTTCGAGTAAAAGTAGCAGCTCGCTGGGCGGGTCGCGTGATTCGACGTCAAAGCGATCAGACACCTTGAGCAAAAAGTCAAGACGCTTTTCTTGCGACCAGAACAGTGGATGCTTTAGAACCCGTTTCGCATCGGGCCTTTGACGAGGTTCCCGAGAAATCATCCGCTCAATCAGATCGCGCGACTCCACCATGTCTGGCTTGCTGTAGTCCTCTAGACAGTCGAGTGAGTAGTTGCCTTGAACAATATTGGCTTCGCGTAAATACTTGTCGCCAAACGGATGAATGCCCTTGGAGAGAATGTAGTAAAATACACAGCCTAGAGAAAAAATGTCAATGGCTCTGGTAGCACGTCGGTTGGATAAAGAGTCAATCACCAAAGGCTCAGATGACGATCCAGTAGTGTAAACATCGTTTAATATAGTGTGGTTATAAACATTATCTTGCTCGTCAATTAGCAACTCAGGGGCTCTCCAACCAGAGGTACCAGCAGCGTTAGCAGTCGTAGCTCGAAAGCTTGATTGGTCACCTTCTAGCTTTTTGCACAAACCAAAATCTGAAATAAGCATGCGAGCAGGCCCGATGTTTTCATTGCTAGAGGCGTGTTTCTTTTTAACAACCTTAGGAGGGGCGACAAGAATGTTTTGGGGCTTTAGATCTCTGTGTACAATCTTGAGACAATGCAAATGATGGACTCCACTGGCAATTTGATAAAGTATCTCGCTTGTTGTCATTAAACTGTTGAGCTCTGAAAAAATTTCAGGTTTTTCAATAAAGTCCTCCAGTGTACCAGGACACAATTCGAGTGCAATATACAGAAATCGATCATTTATCTGTTTGCAAAAGTAACGAATGACGTTAGGGTGATCGTCACTTTCTTGGAGCAGCAAAACTTCCTGAGATGCAACTTCATAAAAATCAAGAAGCATTCGCTTAACAGCAACTTCCCGATTTTCAAATGTGCCTTTCAAAACGACTGTACCATGGCTTCCATAGCCAATAACATCTTTTGACACATCCAAAAGACTGCCGGAAGGTAGCCCTGATGAGGGAGTAATTAGTGAGTCAGCTGTGATAACCTCATTGTGAAAAGTGGGAGCAATATTATTTGCTTGTTCAAGAAGCAATTGTTCCTCACGCTCCTTTTTTTTGGCCAGATTGTTTTTGCGGCCACCTCTACTACCTCTTTTGCGTTTCTTTACGACAAGCGTCGTAGCGGTTGAACCTTGATTATCAGTTTGTGGCTTCTCAGGTTCGAGAATTTCAACCTTCTTTTCAGGTTGTGAACTCTTGGTTTCGGCTAGGTTTGAAAGTGAAGAGTCTGTGGGTGTATCAGGCGTTAATAAAGACGAAAAAGTTTCAGTGTCCGTCATGACCATCTTGGGTGTAACAGTCCCGTTAGAAACAGGTAAATTTTCAGAAGGCTGAAGCTCAGAAGTTTGACTGATACTTTCAATTTTCTCATCAAAAATATCAGACTTTTCATCAGAACCTGAAATGGGCTCAAAGGATGCCTGCTGTGTTTGCAACTTGTTTGTCAGGTCTGCCAGACCAGAAACTTGATTTAGCCAGCCATACCTGCCGGCCAGAACTAAAAATATAAAAAACACAACAAATGCCAAAGCGTTTTCGATAACCCTTAAAAGACCATTTAAAATCTTGGATTTCGAAATAGAGTCCACCGGCGGCTGAGGCGGGGTTGGAGGAAGAGGATTGGGTGGAGAAGACTTGGAAATTTCAGATGAAGGCCTAAAAACCTGGTTTTGATAATCATACTGGTACTGAACCTTAGGCGAGTTGTACTCAGTTTTAAATGAAGCAGGCGCATCAACGCCTAGTCGTCCTGAACTGGAGTGTGCAAGGCCAGGAATTTTTCCATGAGTGTCAATATTATCTAGGTTCACATGAACACCAGAAATAGCATACACCAACTCGTCATAGTTATCGTAAGTCATTTTCTCATGCTCAGACCACTGCGATAGTGGCGCACTTTGAACCAAAGATGGAAAATTAAGGCCAGACATGGCAAACCACTCACCACTGTCAGTCCTTTGAATAAATGCACTGTGTAATAAAAATTCGTCGTTGACTGGATGAGTGTAAAATCGAGATTGAGGGAGAAGCACCAGATTTGAATCAACATGGTCGCTTTGAGAGCGAAAAACATTGAACACATTAACCGCCGTCGAAGAAATATGGCCTACCCACCGGGCAGGTTTTCTTCTGTCATCAGTAGATAATGCTAAAATGGAGTTTTCGTACAAGGGCGTCACATATAAGTTATCTTGAGCATTGGCTTGCTGAGCCTTCAAATCTAAGTCAAGATTGTTAGGTCCCCATACAGAATATGTAACGTTCCAAATGTTCTCGTTCTTTCCGTGAATTTCGAGTTTGTAGTCTGCGGATGGTTAATAAACGTAGAGTCAAAAAAAAAAAAAAAAAAAGCAAACATCACATACCGGTTCTGCCAAGCATAAAAGATCCGCTCTCTTCAGATGCACCAAATACGTAGTCTTCTTCGTCTTCAATTAATCCTTCATCATAGTCTTTAAAAGGTCGCTTGGTATGACACTCTGGTTGCGCAAGAGTGGATTGCCCTGAACCGTAGGCTTTTAAAATTTTTCCAGTACTAGACTCGATGGAAAAAAGTGTTGTACTATGGCTGCCAATATAAATTTTGTCATCGCCTCGTAGTGAAAAAGGGGACTGCATAACCAATTCTTTGATGCTAATTGGGAACTGCTGCAGCCCTGTAACAGGTGTGAAATAATACAGTGTGCCCTCTCCTACTGGTTCTACAATCCATATCGTATCGCAGTCCTCGCAATCACTCGGAGAAGGAAATCCCTGACTCAAACGCGACTTGAGAGCCTCTGAAGTCGCCACTTGCACAAGTGGTTTATCGCCAGTGATTTCCCAGAGCTCTAAGCCAGTTTTGCGGTCCAGCGCATGAAGTGAACCGTCAATTGAACTGACAAGAATCAGATCTGCCACCGCCCAGTCGCTAATTGACTGCAATTTGGTGTCTTTATAAGAGGGCATTTGGATTGATGCGACGGTAGATGGGCCGACCGAGTACCGTGAATTTTTGCGTGAAGCCTTTACTGAGTGCGTAGATGATAAAGGAGTCAGACGGCCAGCGTCATTGTGAATAGAATGCAAAATGTTGGGTTTTTTAGAACCATCATGATCGTTATTGAGGCCTTCAGTCAATTGAAAAGTATTAATTTCATTTGAATGCGAGTATGCTAGATTAAAAAAGAAGAATGAGAGCAATAATGAACATGTTATTAACAGCCGCAGTGGCGATGTTGTTTCCTTGACTGTAAACAGGCTTTTTCTTGTTCTCAGCATGATTTGTGAAGAGAGAAACAGCCAGTTTATAAAAAAAAAAAAAAAAAAAAAAATTGAATAGTGATAAAAAAAGAACAGTAGAACTTTTCAAAGAAGCAAATAGCGTGATTAAAAGAAAATCAGTTGGTAAATAGTCGGTGAGAACCTAAATATCATTATTCGAATCTTCAGTAGTGAAAAAAAATTCAGGTTTTGATAGGTGATTCCAATTAAATATTCTATATGATTAGAAGAGAAACTGTTGATTGATTATTAAAAAGAAAGCAAAGGAAATTGTAAGGGTTTGAAATCGAAGAGAAAAAAAAAATTTTTTTTGCACTTTGTAAAAAAAAAAATAAGCGAAGAGGGTGAAAATCGACCAAAGAGAAAAAAGCATAGTAATCAGTAAAGAAATAAAATAAATAAAATAAATAAAATAAATAAAATAAATAAAATAAATAAAATA
>JAKVQX010000822.1:0-10390 GCA_030463015.1 Geotrichum citri-aurantii
TTATTATTATTATTATTATTATTATTATTATTATTATTAAGAACAAAATGGAAACTGCCTGATAACTTGTAAAAAAAAAAAGTACCACGAGTCTAGGAACGTTCTAATAACATTTGAGTCACTCTAAATGTTATTAAAGAATATCTATACATTTATTCAGGTTTAATCTTCTTTTTAGAACTTGTAGTAGACTAAACACTTTAATTAGAAATGTTAGAAACTATGACCATTTTTGCGGGTCCTTAGATTGTAGGTGTTCTTCGGATGCGAGCCGAAATTACAGGGAAAAAAAATACAAGACAACGTTGTTATTTGGCTGGAGGCACTTGTGTTTTTGAATTCTAAAAAAGATTTTTTGTTATTTCTTTTTCTATTTCACACTTTCATAGTACGGTGGTGTAGATTGAATTACGGTAATACTTTCTCTAACCTTGGTAAAGGTTGCAAGTTCTCTGAGTCTACTTAACGTCTGACTACAGAAATTAAAAAAAAAAACCCTAGCTAGACCCTCTAGCATTAAAGCCTCCAAAAAAAAGTGTATCTAGTTGTAGTTTTCAAACCCAGAACCAAATAAGCAAAAAAGCAAAAAAGAATATCAAAACTCTATACTTTTAAAACCAAAAGTCTTAGCGGGATCAAAGTGAAGATCTGTCAAGATTTTTTTAAAAAAAAAAAACGGCTAGCCGCATAAAGCGACCAAAAAAAACTAGGATTCAGATGAAGCTTTTTTTATTTTTTGTTTATAACCGTGCACTTAGTTTTATGAGTGTGACAAATGACCATTCTATATACGTAAATTATATAGAACGAGAAACGTTTACTTTTTTTGGGGAAAGAAAAAAAAACAACGGTTTGGAGCCCAATTTCTTTCAAATGAAATTTGTCTTGATAGTGGCCTTTGTAAGAGAATTTTATTAAATAATACCATATTCTTAAGTGAGAAAAACCAGCTTGCTCACTATTAATTTTAATTAAAGATTTTCTTTCATACCTTTCCAAAATTTATTTTAAGTTAAAACACTTTTTACTAAAAACTGATAGCTTCATAAAGGTCATTGAATTTTTTAAAGTAAACTGAACAACACAGATAGCCGGTTTTTTATGTCAAATTTTTAAATTCAGCTTTTTCTAGATTTCAAGAATACAAAAAAAATCTTGTTTATAACTGTGCCAATGTATTCTTTACTTGTCAAAGAGCATGACTGACTACTCACTCATTTCATCACAAACCCCCCTTCTAGCCGCCCCAAAATGCTTGAAAACAACAGCAACTGTACAACTTTCAACTATAAATACCCCCAATAGTTATAGCTAATATTATCAGACTTCTTAGCGATCAACGAAGTTAAAATTTTTTTGGATAAAAGTAAAGTAAATAAGAAAAGAAAAAAAAAACTTTTGAGTTATAATAAAACAATCTAAAACTGAAACATGGTGTACATGAAAAATAAGAATGATGTTAAGTGTACTGCCACCAATGGTCTGCGAATGCACACACAAACTAACAAAAGCATGTTAATATTTAAAGCTTTTCGTTAAAGCTTAGCCATGCCGATAGAATGACTGCAAAACACACACCAAAAAAAAAAACGTGGTGAACAAAAAAAAGACTAATGATGAGATTCACAAGAAGTGAATTGGTGAATTGAGCTAGTAAAAATAAACATGATCAAGAGTGAAGCATGTTACAAGTAAATCCAAATTGCAGACGAATAAAAAAGTATTGAAAATCCTAATGGAAGGTTGGAAATGGTTAAAACAATCGATGTCATATATGGTAATATCATTCCTCGTTGTAGCGACGACGGTCGTTCTGAATAACTCCAATGGCAACACTCCTGCTGCGAACTCGACTTCCAGCCGACTCACTCGGCCCTGAATCTGGAATTGGGCCTGCCGTGCTAGGCCGCCTAGAAGTCCCTGCTTCATTATTATCACCTTGGGTTGTTGACCGATTAGCCATAAGACTTGTAATAGCAGGTGTCAGCGGCTGCTGCGGCTTGGCCCCGTCTTTGCGAAGAGCACTATCTGACGCCATTCGAGACAGGCGCCGTGCACGACTCACGTTAAGAACAAATTCTTCTCCGCTTTCAGAACTACTCGTACTGCAGCTGTCGTCATTGCTGTTGTCGCTGTAATCATATTTATTGCTATCGTAGTGATTGTAATGGTCGTCACACACCCCAAGATTGATCTTTTCATGAACTTCCATGGGCAGTGGCTCGCTATGTATAGCGCTTTCCTCAAGTACGCTTCCCCTAAGAGGCGACTCAACCCGGTTAGAAGACCCTGAGAGGACACTACCATTGCTTGTAGGCCGTGCGTGAGGTTTATTATTACTAATAATACTAGCTCTCGGAGTTGAAGTAATGGCCCTAGAGTCATTATTAAAAAACACGGGACTCTCTATCATGGGGTCTTGATTGAGCAAACCGTTGATATCTAGATGGCTCGCACTTGCTGGAATGCGTCTAGGCACCAGCTGCCTGACCGTCGACGCGCCAAAGTCCTCGTCCTCTTCTAAATGCAAACAATTGGTTCCCAGTGAGCTTCTTCTTCGTTCATGCCCTTCATAAGGTACAAACGGCGGTGCAGCCTTCTCTTTGCTACTATTGTTGTAAATTGGGCGCCACAGCGACACCACTTTTGCCGATGAGCTACTGTTCAGACTGGTAAGACTGCCGCTACTGTGTACAGTCGTGCTGTGTCGTGATGATTCAAGGCTGTGGTGGTAGTCCTCTCTACTATTCTGGCGGGACGGTGGGCCAGTACGGCGGGCCGGATCAATCGAACTTGACCTCGAGGGCCCAACCGATGACGATGCCGTAGATGAAGAGGTCGAGTTTTTACGCCCGATACCCGCAATCCGCAATGCGCGTGATAGTTTCTTTTTTAATCGCCCGCGAATACCTAACACCGCTTTGTCAACATCTTCGCTTGTGACAACGATTCGCTCATCTTCGCGTGTCATTGTCAAGAACAAGTCTCGCTTGAAATCTTCTAAGCCTTCGAGCATCCATGGGTGATATTTAATGTCGATAATATCAAAACGCTTCTCTGGGTCTTTTTCAAGTACATGCTTCAGCAGGTCTTTGGCATTTTCTAGTGCAGGATCGCCAGGTGTTAACTGTTTGCACGGTTTTGCAGGGATTTTAGTCGCTGGTATAGTCGGCGGGACTTGACGATTATAAAACATAGATGAAAGCGGTTGTTGATCTATGGTCTTTTCAGCCACTTCGACATTCTCAACTTCATCAGGAAACACAAGCGGCTCGTTTACAATCACGTTAAATAAGTCAAATTCGCTTACTGCAATAAACGGCACTTTGCCAAATAGTAGGCAGTAAAGTGTGACGCCAAATGCCCAAATGTCAATTTTGCTTGTCACTGTCTGTGGTGGTTTGGAGCTACCCTGGTCGTCGTCAGTGCAGCTCGCCACACACAACTCAGGTGCAAAAAATGCAGGGGTTCCTGCTGTCTTTGCAAGTTCAATTTCATCTTTTGGATAGCTTACTGAAGATGCGTAAGACACGCCAAAGTCTGAGATTTTGACCGTGCCGTTTTTATCCTTGAGCAAATTTGCAGGTTTAATGTCACGGTGAATAATTCCTTGAAAGTGTAGATATTCGAGGCCTGATATCACGTCACGGCAGATCTTGCGGGCATCATCCTGTGACATAATACTACCGCCTGCTTGCTGCCACTTGACTTCTCCCCCCTCGAGATATTCAAGCACTAAGAAAATCTCTCGGGAATGAGCGTCATCCAGCACTTCCTTGAGCTGAACAATGTTCGGATGACAACACTTTTTCATAATAGCGATTTCCCGCCGCACTTTTTCCTCATGAGAAGTGCTTGGCTGTCTACCTAGTTTTGGGCGACCGGCTTTGTCGACAGTCTTAATTGCCTGTTTTGTAAGGTTAGATCAGGAAGGTACAAGAAAAAAGGTATTTATACTTACTACAAGTTCCTCGGTCTCAAGATTGCGGCCTAGATTTACAATTCCGTGGTTGCCGCGACCAATTTCTTTGATAATCTCATATGTGTTGAGATGGTCGCGCCCTGTAACGGGATGGGTGCTGAAGTTAATGTGATTCGTCTCCTTAACGGAAATCCTGGGTGACGACGGGCACGGCGTGGTAACCTGTGTGGTTGTATGCTTAGGCGTTGTTGACACTGAGAATGAGGAACAGGAGGAAGAAAGCGAAGCAATTGAGCTGGATCTAGATTTTGCAGGAATTGGCACAGACTTACGCTTGTTGTTTGTAGCCGCTGAAAGCTTTTTAGTGGACTCAATCGATGAAGACCTCGAGTGAAAGGCAGACTGAAGACGGCTAGAAAGAGAGTTGTGATGGCTGTGCTTTTTAACAAAGTCGACACTTTCTGTAGGCGACCTCGGCGGACTTGTAGGCATTTCGGGATATGATGAGGATGCTGCCGTCGTTGTTGAGAGGGAATTCGTATTTACCGTTAACGGCGGCTTCGTCGTTGACGATTCGCCTGACGGTAAATAGAAGTCGTGTCTCTGGGTTTGGGGAAAACTTAAATAATCTGGGTTTGTCTTTGGTATCTGGTGTGTGAACTCGTCATCAGGAACGATACGGGCAGAAGTACTGTCTGTGCTGTTGCTAACACTGGTGTTTGCTGAATTGTGCAGAGATAACAAGGACGCAAAAGAAGATGATGAACGAGGAAACCTAGAAAGCGAGAATGGCAGATGGCGGTGCCTAGACGTTGAGCGTGGGGAAGAAGGTGATACAGCTTGGCCTCCTGAGGAGTTATCGGTACTGCTTCTACTAGAACTGATATTGTTTTTAGACGAGATTCTTGGCGACGGACTACTGCTGCTGCTGACGGTGCCTACACGGCGTAGCGTGCTTTTGATCCTTGAACCAAAACTGGCTGAATGGGAGTGTCCCGACAACGCACAGCTTTCCTGTTGAGAGAAGGCGTGGGAGGGCGACGGGGAGGTACTGCTGACCCCTACTACTTGACGCTTTGCGGACGGTTTAGACATATTTAAGAAACCATGAGAAATGCTGAATGTTGGTAATTATAGGGGGGAAAGAAAAAAATGAATTTAAAGAGAAATCTTAAAATATAAATAAAGCGAGCGATAATTAAAAAAACAACCAAAATAAAAAAAAAATTTAAAAAAGATAAAAGAAAAAAAAAATTAGCATGAAAAAAAAAAACATCTGCGTGGATTTTTATTGTATTCTTATAAGAGGGTTCAATTAGTGTTTTTTAGTATGTCAAAATATCCAAACCTAAAACTGTATATAGGAATAACTTTTAAACCTTTCAATGTGTCATCATATCATCGTTATGGCTATAGTGATAAGAATTGAAATGCAGTTTGCTAAGATACAAACTGTCTGGAAACACTGCAAGTTTGATATAAATTTGATAGAGAAAAACCTTTTAATTTTTACACGTATTAACTTTGCAAACAGCCCGTATTGTTCTCAGTATTGCCAGTCACGCCAGTTTGCCTACGTCTAGTCACTCAGTGCCACTACGGCAAGCTGCTCTGCTCTGGTAGATACTATTTCTGTGAACTAGTGTTATGTGCGTGATATGGACTGACCAGAAGCAGGCAGTCAGGCCCAATTCCAGCAACTGTTTTGGTCAAATGGTTCATGATAAACCATGACGATCAAAAGCTATAATCTTTTAGGTACCAGCATCATGGACAACTCTATGCTCCACTCAAATCTGAACCCTTAGTCTTACTAATCGAAACGCCAATCTTGCCCTCTTTTGTAGTGCCACAATAGTTTTAAAGTTGGCCAGCAACCATCGGAACCAACATGAAAAATTTCAGTCTTCGTGAATGGCAGTAAGAAATATTAACACTCGAAATAAATAACATTTATGAAAAAAAAAAATTCAGAAAGTACTTGAGGGAAACTTGCAGTAACACTAGTATCGTGCATACCCGGTATTAGTTATCTCAAGAGTGAGCTTCCAATCGGTTTCGCTTATTTTCTAGTAACAAGCAAAACGAAATAGCCTAAATGATAAACAAAAAGTGGGTGCAGATATCACCTTTTTTTTTTCAATTTTTTTTTTTTTACTTTTATTTAGCTGCTTGTCTGACTGTTAGTTGCTACTTAAGTGCTGTCAACAAAAAATTCAAGTTAAATTAACATGTTTCTTGATAATTTTTTAGTTTTACAACTGGTATTCTAAATTACTACTGCATCATAGTGGTTTGACTACCAACATCTATCTTTAACATTTAAGTCTTTTAAGGATCTTTAAAATTGCTGAAAACCGTATTTGTTTTCTTCTTGGTGCCAGCTTCCCCTCTTGGCCGCTTTGTTGTCTTGTTTAGACTCAACTGTTATAACATGTACCAATAGGCATGACAAACTAAGCTAAGACGTTCTGAAGCGTCCCCCTAGTACTTGAAAATGATATCTGGCAACCACTGCAGTTCACCATCTCTGTGACTGTTCACTCTATAAATTTTATGACCTTTAAATGTTTTTGCAGTTTTCGTCTTTGCTTTTGCAGAAAATATCCTGATCTTCCGCTAGTCAGGTGCTGGCTTCAAGTTCGCTACTATAAAGTGGCACCTACTCACTGCCACGGGATTTCTCAAAATCATTGGCTGCTCCAAAAGCCAATCAAGTGTTTTAACACAATGTTTTTTTTCTTGAAAAAAAATAAAAACTAGACAGGATTGAATGTTTTTTTAAGCTGCTGTTGCAACAAGAGATTTGCGAACTGTGCTTGTTAAACGAAAAAATTTTACTTTGTTTTTTGTTGTACCTGACATATTTTTGGCGTTTGGTACTTTTTCTAAAAAAAAACAGAAAAGCTAATAATAATAATAACTTTTCTGTCATTACCACTAATTTTATCAATGAATAAGACATGTTAAGTTAAAGCCCAAAGGTTTGCAAGTTTACAGAAATCGTCTAGACTAAGGTCATAGTAAGATCTTAAAACACCAAAAAAATTGAAACAATTTTAGTTAACTAATTCATTGAGAACTTTGCTAACTACGAGACTAAACGGAACGCTTTGATTTAGTTATTTCAACGTATACAATTTAAGGAGACTGAACACAACACGACTGGTAGTTTTTTAGAATTAATAGACTTAAGAAATTTTATTTTATTTTTGTTCTAGCCTAAAAACTTTTGACACACGAGCAGTTTACTGTCAAAAACCTCTTCCTTTTTAGAAGATAGGGTGCCAACACATGCCTACACAAGAAGTTGAAAACAGCGAGAAGTGATACCTGTCTTCAAGTATGGTGTCTTGACACCGGGCGCAAGTCGGTTGTAATGGGGTAAAAACTATTTTACTAGTTCTAGTAGAGGATTTAACTTTTAGCAGCAAACTGAGGACTATGATAAAGCTTTCGCAATTTTTAAACAGACGGATGGATATTTGTTTAAATTTGATCGCTATCAAAGTAATTTGGTGAATGGAAAAGACTTTTGGAGAAAAAAAAAAAATTCTTGTTGAGTCAAAACATTTTAACTTAGTAAAAAACTGAAAAAAATATTACCATATCTATACAGGCTGGCGAAAAACGACTTTAAATTGAATCTCTATCATTAGCGAGGTTTATACAAAGTTTTTGGCCATTTCATCAACCTAAGATGACCTTGAAAACCCTCAAATTTTGATGAAGTTTTTGGTGGTTTTCATTATCGTAATTTTCTTGAATTCAAATTTTTGATTTCCTTTCATGTGAGCTCTAACAATAATTTTTAAAAAAACAGACTCAAATGAATGCATTTCAAGGTCCAAACGCCATTTCGATAGAGAATTGTGCTGCTATCGGAAACTAAAGTTCAGCGAGTCTGATATTTTAAAGGGCGTTCTTCTAGAAACGGACAAACACGTATCCTATGTTTTTAATTTTTAGGCTGAAACTGGGCTGGTGAAATCCCTAATCGGCCACAAGCAGTTTACGATTCAGAGATTGAAAGTTCGAATTTAATTTTTATTTTTTTTTTTGATCACAAAACCCAAAGTTTAGCAGCAACGAAAATAATTTTTTTTAAATGCCACCATTAATTTTTGTAGTGCATTTTGAAAATATTTACAAAT
Source organism: Geotrichum citri-aurantii (assembly GCA_030463015.1). Lineage (NCBI taxonomy): Eukaryota > Fungi > Ascomycota > Dipodascomycetes > Dipodascales > Dipodascaceae > Geotrichum > Geotrichum citri-aurantii. The sequence goes on from JAKVQX010000822.1 coordinate 8,077, forward strand.
TAATGTTTTAGTTTAATCAAAACTAGAGCTGAAAAAAAAAAACGGTACAAGGTTAAAATCTGTCATAGTAATCGTGCACATCTTATCAGATATATTTTTAGAACGCTGTGCTTTGATAGACAGAAAGGAAATCTGTTTTTGTCTTTACATCTATTCACACTGTGCTAATATATTTAACATTTTAAAATATCATAGCAGAAGATTGTATTTAATTTTAACGTCAGAGAAAAATATCATGAATGCTGCTGTATTTTAAAAAAATTAAATCCAGTCAAATTTTTTTTGTCAATAAGACACCAAAAAAGTTCTATGTGAACAGTTTTCCAAATCGCGCTGAAAACTGTCACTAATGCAAAGTTGCTTAAGAGAATTTAAAACAAACAAAAAAGGCAACTACTATAAAGCTAGGTCAATAAATCAATTTCATGTTATTTTAACACCCTTAAATATATACACAAAAGATTTTTAATCGATATATAATTAGTTTTTGTTCAAATTTTGGGGCTAACTTATGTTAAATTCATAAATACTGTAATAGGCAGACATTAGTATTTTTTGAAAAATGCAAACCTCAACGTGGCGGCACAACCCATTCTGGTTGTTTCGAAATTTTCAAATTTTCTCAATAACTCAAAGAGCCTCCAACTACACTTTGAGCAATGTAAACTTTAATTTTGCCTTGAAGGGCCTCTATCCGAGTTTTTCGGGGAGCATCGGGAGTGGCACTCGTCGTAGGACAGCTACTTGGATTGAAAGTGTCACTACAGTATTTGTTCTTACTGAAAAGCAAGGTTTTAAATCAAAATAACGTATGGTTACGCACCTAATCCATTTGTACCAAAGTCCCAAGAAACGGCAAAAGAAAAAACAAAAGACGACAAAGGTCTACATATAAAAACTTAGTGCAGTCACTAGCCACTAGTTTTACAACACTCCAAAAAAGGAGCAGTACACCGAAAATATCTTTAAATTTTAAGTTGATTTTAACAAAACATTTCAACCTTTTTATTAAATTAAAAAAGCACAATAAAAAAGCAAAATCGTTGTAATATCAGTTGTTAATTAGTAAAAAAAACCGTTTGATTTTACCACTGCAGTGATCTTCAGACGCGCACTTAAAAATTAGGTGTTGAAATTTTGCCTGATCAATTGCATTCAATGCATCTCGGAACCAATGGCAAAAAAATACAGATTTTTGGCCTACAAGTTTTTAAATTTGAATTCTATTTGATTTAGTAGAATTCTAAAAACCACCCAGTTATGTTTAATAGGGTATTTAAATTTAGTGAATATGGTGGCCATTCAATGACCCAAATTTCGTGTTCTTCAAAAATTTTTGTTGTAGCCTCAGCCTTATGACTTATAGCATAATCTTGCGTGAGCAATCACCAGTCACAAAATTAGTTTACTTGTTTTTAAGTATATTCTTGAAGTTTTAATTGCTATGGAGCTGCTTTTTTCGTCTCCAAACTCGTTGATGATGTGAATGTAGGTCCGGCCATCCATCCAAACTGCGGCTCACACCAGTAGAGAAATTCCGCCTCTTTCGCTACCAAATTTGTAAATCTTACTTTATACTTGTCCTCAAATTCCCAGAGCACCTAATTACTGCTGGAGACATTATTGGAATGCACCTTTAAACTATCTGGAAACATGAAAATTAAAAGGCCTCCTTAAACCAGCCATTTCCGCGCAAAATCAAGCTTCTTTTTGCAACTAAGGGAGTTTTTGAAAAAAACTGGAATATTGCTTTAATTAATTTTGGACTTTAAAGTTCTCCCAATTGTTTATTTGGATAATGGTATAACAAAATTTGAAAAATTGGCCGTCGCGGGTGTTGCAAAACTTTTAGCTAGTGATTGTGGGAAAATGTTTTTCTTTTTTTTTTTTTTTTTTTTTCATTTAAGACAAAATAACAACGCAAAATCGCATTGAGCAACAAGAACACTCAAACAGCAAAACAAAGTTTTTCTTGAAATTTTTTTGTTAAAACCGCGACTCACTTCAAGGCACTAAGGACAGTAAATAAACAACAACTGACTTAAAGTTAGAAACCAAAAATGTTATTAATTGAAAAAGATATATACTTCTTTTAAAATAGAGATCATAATAAAGAAAATTGGTACGAGCTTTTCAACGGAATTGGCTTGACAAGCCCGAATATCATTGGCCTATATCTTTCTCTCTTTATTGCATTAATCATACGAGACGTACAAAGCTTAAAGACATTTTTCAAAAAACCTTTTTTGAATTCACACCTCCTAACTTTTTGTTCTTCAACAAAATCAATTAAAACACATTTGAAAATCATTAT
>JAKVQX010000823.1:0-10366 GCA_030463015.1 Geotrichum citri-aurantii
AATGAGATTCATGATGCTCATTTATTGCCGTATATCATTTGTAAATACCAAGTATTTGATGCTTTTTGCGTCATCCAAGGACGGGGTGCTTTTAACGTCATCCCAGGACGTAAATTCAGATTTTTAACAAACAAACTTAATTTTGAAAAAGAAATTCATTTAATATCAATATGTCATGATAGATATTTTATAATATTAACGGGCATGTAGTGTAGGGGTTATCACGTTTGCTTCGCAAGTAAAAGGTCTCCGGTTCAAATCCGGACTTGTCCATATTAGTTTTTGGAAATTTTTGCAGACTAATCGAATTGCTTAACATGAGATCGCCGACAAAGCACTTACAAAAAATGGATAATAAAAATAACGTTGTTATTACCAGCCTGATATTTTTGTTGATAGATTTAATTAATTTGAAAGAAACATGAGTTTAATAAGAGTTAGCCAATTTAGTGGGAGGTTTGTGAAGTCCGTTCTTTTACATAATGTTGCTTCGATAAAAACAGTGGAAATTTTTTTTGAATGAATTTTTCGTTAACTACTTTATTTCAAAAGTTTCGTTAAAAAGTTAAATTGCAAAAGGTGTTACAATTAATTATTTTGTTTTTAATTGCAACTTACGGCTTCTTTTAAGCCCCTAGACAATGTGTGCAACTGTGTCTAAAATTCAAGTACCCACTTAACTGAGTAGAGTTATGTGCTCAAAAAAAAAAAAACTTCAATTTTTATGACGCTATACTGGTGTCATTTTAACATTTAATAGTTTTATGAAGATAAGTATTCTGATCCACTGAAATTTTTCATGTTGATTGTGTAATAAAATTCTTTCAGCGAGCTGTTTCAGCTGTGAACAGGCCATGGTGCTCTTGATAAATATTTCCGATTAAGGTCTATCACCGAAAGAAATCATTTCTGACAACGTGACTCGCTGAAAACAATTAAACAAGTCTTTGAGGTGTGCCATTTGATTTCTGCAGCGGCTGCCGACTATAGAAATAAGCTTTTTCGGAGCTCTATCTCAAAGTCTTTCTTAAATCAAGAAAGCCTAAGAACAGTTTTCAAGTTTTCATTTTGGAGTCATCGAATGCAGAAACCAATAACGCACACTGTAAACTTAACTTAGGATATCTTCTATAGATGGATGTTTATGAATTGAAATCTTTTTTGTACTAAAATTTTAAAATTTTTTATGATGTAACTTTTTGATGTAATATAGTCTCCAGATCTTCTATAATCAGCTTTAGCATAGTATTGCATTTTTTGAATTTTCTCAAAAAAAAAAACCAGCAGGATTCTTTCATGAATATGGATACGTGTGATCGATTTTATGTACAATTAGCAGGTCTCAGATAAACGCGTGAACACGCACACATTTAAAAAATTAAATCCTGGTGAACTATTTAATGGGCAAGGCTCTTAATAAATTATAATCCATGTTATGTCAATGAATGGTAGTATGGATTTTAATACACAGAAAAGGGAGCTATTTACCTTTTCCAGTATTAAACCCGCAGTGACAGAATTGAATAGCAGAGTAGACCACGATTTGTAGATCCTTTCAAATTCGCTACAGAGATATTTAATAATAAAAAGGTTCGCTCAAGCGGCTGGAATAAGATTCAACCTTACTCTGGAGTGGCAGCTAATATTCATCATACAGTACAGCTTGGAATTCTGAGTGACTAAGACTGGTGAGTACTTGTTGACACACTTCACGCATGGCTTAGTCGAGTCTGTTCGGGTCTCAGGGATCTTTAATATTTGAAAAAAGATACACTCTCATGGCTAAGAGAATTTTTTTTGTATGTGGTCCTTGCATTTCAAAAATTAAGGTTTGATTTCAAACGCATGTTTTTCGCTTCCAGCTAGTTATATTTAGTACTGTAGAGTAAAAATACTGGTGTCCACGATATGACAGGCCTCCCTAAAATTCAAGATCAAAAAGTGTATGCATTTTTCATATGCCTTGCCAGTAGTATCACCAAGGTGCCTTCCCAACTCGTAAGACCATAAAGCTCGGTACTTATCTTCGATGGTTCTGTTTTCATATTTTTGGCCCACATCAGCAGTGCTTTCAAATGTCGTGGCTTGAGCATTAGCTTGCCTAAAAAAAAAAAAAAAAAAGCTTTTTCTGTTCCTGCCTCTTTAAACTTAGCGCACAATGTTCCGGTAAAGTGTATGGGACCCGGTCCCATACTAGACAAGTTTGGCGAGAGTATCTTGTAGATTCCAACGGGAATTTCTGACGGCAGCTATTTTTTTTCACGAGGTTTTTAATCCTTATCTTTCCCAGCCCAGTGGACAACATCAGTGTTCACAACGTACCCTTTAATCAATATATTCTTGCTCAGAGTATGCGTGATGTTATTTTTTAAAAAAAAATAACTTGCAGACCTATGTTTTTTTTTAAACTTGCTATTTTAAGTGGATATATCTTCGTGTTGTTGGTCAGTCACGTGGTCGACACCAGTGTTAAAGTCACAGAAGCAAAAAAAAAAAAAAAATGCCGTCTTCACTTCAAGACATGACAAAGCAAATAAAGTAGCCAAAAAATTCAAGAAAAAAAATAGAAGAAATTTGTTCCATTGTACTTGCTTTTAGGACACAAAATCAGATATGAAGTTTTGTATAAGGGTAAAACTTATAATTATTAACTAAGAATCTTGACTAGGTCTTAAGCTATTTGTAGTGATCCTGTCACCCGTAGATGCGCAAATCAGGAAAAGTCCGGAATTCCTCTCTTAGCCGCTACTTTTAAAAGACCAAATTCAAAAAAAAAAAAACTGGATTGTTTCTGGTGCGGTCTTTCACTTTCCGCAGGCGCTGAATTAGTGAAACATTCGTTTTGGACCGCCGATTATTGGGTAATCTTCTTCATACTGGAATCAGGAGTCTAACCCGATGATGTGGTCTGCTGATTAAACAAATCAAAGATTTTCTCGAGAAAAGCGACCTGGTGGAGACTTGAGCCCATGATTCTTGTAAAATTATTAGTACCATAAACTAACTAGACTACATCTTAACGGTGATACTAGCAAGCTTAAAAGGTCTCCCTGCTTTCTAAATTTTTTTTAATTTTTTTGCAGGGGGCATGGCTAGTGGCTATGGTCATACTAAAAACCCAAAATCTCACAGTGCAGTCCAGTAGGGCCCTTCTTTGGGTCGCTGGTTAAAAACCATATGCCTGGACTTTAGCACTCTTTGATTGCTACAGAAATAGACTAATACTTTCAAGTTATAGCTGTGCTTTATTTTTAAAAAAAATTTTAAGGTCAGTTTGTTACCATTTCTGGTTGAATTGCCGCTGGCATGTGTGAAACGAAATACAGAAAATTGCGAGCGAGTTTTCTATGAAAGTATACTGTGTGTAGACTTTTTTTTTTGAAAAAAAAACCCCCAAAAATTAAAATGTATTTTCATAGTCCATTTATATAAAGATTGATATTTGTTGTTTTTTTTCTTTGATTTTTTTTAAATTTTTAAATTTTTTTTGTTCAAACTTTTTTTTAAATTTACTTCACTTTTAAATTTTTTTGTTTCCTAATTTTTGAAAAAGGAAACACTCGAACCCTAATAATTTTTAATCCTATACGTTCTTTCACTGCTATACTCTTCTAAATGTCTTTTGATTTGGGGTTTGGTCTAGAAGGAACCCACGTTTTAATTACAGGTGGAGCCGGTGCTATTGGATCTAGAACTGTTATAGCATTCCTAGCAGCGGGCGCTAAGATCTCAGTCCTCGACCTAAAAAAGCCACAAAACACTGAGTCGTTTCCCAAGGACAGATATTCCGAATATATCGTTGACATCTCCAACCACGAACAACTGGCATCTGCTTTTGAGCAGGCGTATGCAAAGTTCGGGTTAATTCAGGTCTGTGTGGCTCTTGCGTCCAAGGATCTCTCATACATCAGCCACCACGATAGCATTACTGATCTTCCCTTTGAACAATGGAAGTCGACCTTTGATGTCAATGTCCATGGCACTTTTTTGACGACAAAATTATGGATGCAACACATCAAGAAAAACATCGTTGATGAAACACCAAATAACATTTCTCTGGTCATCATAGGCTCCGAGTCAGGGCATTTCGGAGAGCTTGGCAACCCAGACTACGCTGCCGGAAAGTCTGCCGTTATGTTTGGTTTTGTGCAGAGTTTGAGGAAAGATCTAGTGCAAATCTACCCGAACGCGCGAGTTAACGTGGTGGCGCCCGGACCGGTGGACACGGAGCAGTTTCACCGAGAATGTGAAAACAACGCAAAGCAGTACTGGATTGATTGCCAGGCGACGACGGCACTAAAAAGGCCGGTCAGCGTAGATGGTGTGGCAAAGAGCATTTTGTTTCTGGCATCAGAAAACTGGAGTCGTGATATAATGGGCCAGATCATAAATGTGGACTCTGGGAAAAACGGAAAACTTTTGTGGACATAGAACTTATTTTAGATCTCTAACTATGGTTCACTTGCGGTTTTTATAATACGTGACACTGCTTTTACTGATGAAATTCTTATACGCATAGAAACCCTTTTTTAAAGAGTTAACCATGCTTGCGTAATGGCAAAACTATTAAACCCAGCTTATCCTGCATACATGACCTAACTATTTTGGTTTTGTTGCTTTTAGTATTAACCACAAACTAACTTAAAGCGGTGATTTATGTTTAGCTTCGAAACGCAAATTATATTTTCTTTTTCCAAGATTTTTTGGGGTTAACCTTTTTTTGTTCCTTTTCCTTCTGACAGAGCGTAGCTAGATACACATTTTAATGGCCTCTCGCCAGCTATACTTGCAGGAGCTACAAGGGCCTATTGTACAGTAATTACTGAAAGCATGTAGACTCGGTATTTAAATAAAATGGTTTCCATTACAATTTTTTCTAATTTTTTTCACTAATTTTTATTTTCGCCTTTGCCAAATTTCTCTTTTTCTTTTATTGCTATAATTTCCTTATCACATTCCTCAAATCTTGCCGTCGTTACCATGGAGAGTTCATCACTACAAAAAATTATCCATCACGATGACCAAGTACTGGAACAGAGACTTGGTTATAAGCAAGAAATGAATCGAGTCTTTTCAAGGATCTCTCTTTTAGCAATGGGGTTCTGTGTGTTGAAGTATGTTTTTGTTGTAACCCAACCAAAAAAAAAAAAAAAAAAAAAAAGTGAAATAGGCTTTTCTAACGGTTTTTTTTTTGACATTATTATTTTTTTTCTATCTTTACTTTAGTACATGGCAGGCTTTAGGATCAACACTAAATCTAGCACTATTAAGCGGTGGTTCTACAGCAATTCTGTGGGGTTGTCTAATTTGTATGACTGGTAATATTTTCATTGCATTGTCCATGGCAGAGCTTACCTCGGCCTGGCCCACCTCTTGTGGCTCCTATCACTGGGTCTCCCAACTAATTCCCGAGTCTAAGCCCTACAGGCGATTGTCTGTTTGGCTAGTGGGCTGGACAAATCTCGTCGCCTGGTGGATGATGGCTGTCTCTGCTGCAATCCTCTGCGCTCAATGTATTATGGCAGGCGCAATAACTATCACACCTAGTTTTTTTCCAGAGCGATATCAGACCTGGCTCATTTACCTTGGAATTGTGATCAGCGGCGGCGTATTCAACACGTTCTGTATTAAGATCATGCCTATATACACCAAGGCAACCCTCTACTGGAGCATAACGGCGTTCTTAATTTTTATTATTGTTATCGTCGCAACTACTGACAATGATAAACGAGCCAAAGCCTCTTGGGTATTTGGCGGGTTCAACAATGACTCGGGTTGGAATGATGGAACAGCGTGGTTGTTGGGAATGGTTCAGTCAGCGGCCTTGTGCTTTACTGGGTACGACTCAATCGTGCACATGTGCGAGGAGCTCCCTAACCCATCAGTCGCCGCGCCGTTTGCCATAATTTTCACACCTATAACTGGCGGCGTCACAGGCTTCATTTTTCTGATTGCACTGTTGTTTCAGGTCAGTGATCCCGATGCAGCGACCGAGGCCTATCTCGCGCTAGCCGAGATTGCCACAGCTTCTGCTGGCAAAGCTGGGGGTGTTATCTTGACCATGTTTATCGCTATTGGCCTTGGAGTGGGTACTTATCTTGATATTATGACCTGTTCTCGTCTAACTTACGCGTTGGCGAGAGATAAAGCATTCATCTTCCCTAAGTTTTTCAACCACGTTAGCAAGCGATATGTGGTCCCTATTCGCACAATTTGGATTTCTACCATTATAATCAGCGCGATCGGAGCCATCTACCTTGCATCTACAAGCGCATTTAACGCAATTATCGGCGGAACAGTCATTTTTATAAATTGGTCGTACTGCCTCCCGATCGTGATTTTACTTCTGGTAGGTCGTGACCGTCTTTCAGACAGACCCTTCAATCTAGGAAAGTATGGTTATACGATCAACATTTTGGCGGTATTATATGGTGGTTTTACATCCATTCTCAACTTCTTTCCCTTCGTTAAACCTGTTACCGTGCCAGATATGAACTATGTGATTGTCGTCGTTGGCGGCATTTACATTCTCTTGGCAGGCTACTGGCTCATCTGGGCGCGGAACCTGTTTGTGGTTCCACGCATGGAGCTCGCTGGCATCCGCAAGGACATTCTTGAAATTGATTCTTACACTCTTGAGAAGTGATCGGTTCTTGATAAATTTTTTTGTTTGTATCTGAATTTTTGTTGCTGCTTTTAATGTTAACGCTTTTTTTTGTTGTCGTTTTTTCTTGTTTTTTTTTTGTTTAATACTATATGATCTGATACAATAATAGAGTTTTTTTTTTCGGTTGACCACTTGAAAAGTTTTTTTGTTGTGTTGAGAATGGTTGATAAAGAACTAGACAAATTGCTTAGGATAAGCAAACATTTAGAAAATACAAACTGCACCGAGCTCGGAACTAGAAAAATTCATTTTGTAAAAATTTTAATTTTTTCGGTTGAGCTGGTCTGTCAGGAAAGTATTAATTTGAGCCTGCAAGTTAATAGTATCAGCTCTGAGCTTGCCCAGCAGCGTGTCGGGATTGGGGGGCACGACGGCATCTTTATCTCCGGTAGTGTCTGGTGCAACGAAGGTTGGCGAAGGTTCAACAATTTTAGTAAGATCGGAGCTAGTATAGTGAGCAGTAGGGACAGACATAATGGTAGTTGCGCGGCGGAGTGAAAACGATGCAAGGGAAACTTGATGATGATGATGTGGTGGTGAAGACCTTTGATGGCGCAAATTTTTTCATTTTTTTGAAAAGGAACGGCTGTGTCCAAAACAGGCATATAATAATTCTGCTTAAGGCTCAATAAAAAGCTTTAAGTCGAACGTTGAAAAACAAAATAAAGTTCTACATACATGTACTTATTATCTAATGTAATTGGACTTCATACTAATACAGTCCCATGAAGACAAAAAGATTCGTAGGCACTAAAATGATTATTTTAACGATGAAAACAGAATTTTTTTTAAAACTACCATAAGATTGTGTGGGTGTATTTTTTTTAAATTGAATAGTATTAACGTATGGATCAATATACTAACAAAGAATTTGGTATTCCATCCTATTGCTTATGCTGCTGTTTTGAGCCTTCAACGCGTAATAAAAAAATGAGATCTAATTTGTTCTTGATCAATCGCGTCCCAGGTTTCTTAAGTCATAGGCATAAAAGCGCCGGTTTTCATTTTTGACCTTCAAGTTTTTCAAAATAGGAATTTTTTTAGGGCTTTTTCTGAGGGAAACTCAGAAAAATTTTTATAAAACTTAGATATGGCTAATATGGTGGCCATTCAATGACCCAAATTCCATGCTTTTCAAAAAGTCAGCTGTAACTTTTGCTTTATGGATTGGAGCACAATCTTGCTAAAACATAGCCCCAGATTCCTTAATTGGTTACGCTTAGTAAGTCTTTCTTTTTAAGTTTTAGCTATTATAGAGCTGTTATTCTCGTCTCCAAACTCATTGATAATGTGAATATCTGTCCGCCTATTCATTCAAACTGCAACCCAAACTATCATGAATATTCTGTCTCCTTTTTAATACCAAAGTGATTAGATTAGCTCTATAATTTTTCTGAGGTCCGGAATACCCAAGCATTGCTAAAGACATGAAATTGAGCAAACCATAATTTTATCCGAAAAAATGGCATTTTGAAGACTCCCTTCAGCTATTCATTTCCGCGCAAAAGCAATACGCTTTTTGGTAGAAAAAATTGTTCAAACTAATTTTCTTTTCAAGCTTTTATTTTTGTAAGTTTTGGGTCTTCAGATACCTCTTGATCGTCCTCGCGTATGCTAGAGTTTAGAGCTCTGATATTGTCTCATTCGACATGAACGGATAAAACCAAGCTATTAAAAAGATTTCATTTCACACACATTTCATTTAAAACTTGAGGCCGTCTTCAAATTTTTTATGAAATTACACCCCTTACCTTTTTGTTCTTCAACAAAATCAACTAAAACAAGTTAAAAAATTATTTTTCTTTTACTTTTTTACTAAAATATTCTATAATGGAAAGAAATCAATATCCAAAATTTTTTTTTGAGGGTGTTGAAACTCTCTTAGGATTCAGGCATCACTGCTGCCCGGATTTCCAAACATTACACTATTCCTACAAGCACTGTTTGTCACCTCTACAAACGATTGAAATAAACTGTTCATAAGAGACGTGCGATTGTGAGTGAATGCTAGACCCAAAAGATTCTGCGTAATGTCATAAATAACTCTAAAATAAAGTTGCGCGAACTCACCACCCAATGGCTTCCAGGACACCGGTTTAGTCTCGATAGGACCCAAAGGATTTTTTGTGAATACAATACTGGATGGAATACGCCAACTGCTAGACCATTTTTACATAAGACTTATAAAAACGGAAATGATGGGTTAAAAATTACAAAAGTTATACTTTTCCTGACTGGGCTGCAGTTGTCTGATCTGATGAAAGTTGTTTTGAGATCGGTTTTTCAACGAAACAGCAACACCATTGGATAAGATACAAAAAACCTAAGAAGAATCTAAATATGAAACACTCTACGGTTCCAGGTAATTGTAGAAAAGTAGGTGTCTGGGGTGCTTTTTCTAGAGCCGGTAAAAGCGATCTTTACGGTTTACCACGAGGAGCTACCATGAACCACCAATTATACCTGAAAGTTCTTGAAAATCATCTCTTACTATTAATCGAGAAAACCCAAAAAAATTTCCAGTTCAAACGATTATTTTTATGCAGGGTGGGGCTACATATCACAGGCATACAGATGTGAAAAATTGGCTTTTTGGATCATAATATTGAGACTATGTTATGGCCACCTCAATCTCCTGATCTAAACCCCGTTAAGAACAACTGGGCAATATGAATAACGATATAGCAACAAATTATCCATATGTCACTTTTCACTTTCAGATGGCTTCTTTTTCATAGGAAATGTGGTTGCAAATGAATCCAGAAAAAGTAAACATTTTGATAAATACCATGCCGGGGCGAGTTGACTTTGTAAGACGAAATCATGGTAGAAAAATATTACATTAATAAAACCTTTTGTATTTTAACACTTCAGACATTAATAGTCACATAAAATTAAAATTGAGTCATTTGTGCAAATGTTAATTATTCAAGTTTTGCTATTTTTTTCGATTGTTTTTTTTTTTTATTTCAGAGTAAGGTTTTTTTTTTGAAAAACGGCCTCAAGATTTATTTATGTCTCGTATAATATCAAGGCATTCTCAATAACTGGAAACAGATTTCGACTAATGTGTTTGTTCTCTGTTGAAACGTTTTTTTGTCCAAGAAACTGTGCTAATGAAGACCGAAAATTAAATCAAAACTTGTATTTGCTATTGGCCTCTGGAAACAACCTCACAATTATTAGCACAAATCTCGTTGTCTGGGCCGGCGGTAAGCAGTTAATTTTAGCAGAATCAATCATTTCAAAAAAATTAAAAAGTTAGTGTTTAAGAAAAAAAGCTTTTACCCTCTATTTTTTTGTTTTCTCAGGAAAGTTTTTAAATTTTTGTCATGGGCTTGTAGCACACAACTTTTTGAAAATTTGGTCAAGAAATTAAAAAAAAGGTTGTAATTGACAGTTCTAAAAGTCACAAAAATTTAAATTATTGGTTAAAAATCAATATTTAAAATAAAGAAAAATCTAAAGATATAGGTTTGATTTGTTAATCTGTCCAAATCAAGACCTACACAAAAAACTGAATTTTAACGACTTCAATAGTGAGCAATCTAAAACATTGTATTATCAACTTCAATTAATAATTACAGCATTCATATTTTATCTTATAAAAGTTCAAAGGTATAAAAACAAAAGTAAAAAAAAAATTTGAAGATAAATATCATTTTGGACCAGTAGCCGGGCCAGACTTTGGGTTAAGAG